>JTDE01002328.1:29508-48944 GCA_014338405.1 Paragonimus skrjabini miyazakii | reverse complement strand
GTCGTCACATGTGCTTGAATAAGAAGCTTTTGTTCTCGCAAGCTCTGAGGAGGACCTTTTCTTGTATGAGTTTGGTGTGCTCACGGATTTCCCGTCCACACCTATTTCGAACAATGTGGAACGCGCGCCGGCCCTCCGAGTTTCCCGTAAGCTTATGCTTCGCGAATAAATAGCAACTGTCTTCGAGGAAACGACGTATTCTGCGCGGAAGAGGTGACCGATAAGAGAAAATGCACAGTTTGCGCGGTACGAATAAGTCGTCCGCTTTCTCAAATGTGCTTTGAAGTGCACGGTAGTTCTGGTCCACGGAGCCATAGTCAAAAAGAGGTGAGCCTAGGTAGCTTCTCAGACCGTTAAAATCAGCCTGATTAAAATTTCCAACTACTGACTCTTTTACTGGTTGTTGTAACCAGTAACAGATAAAATCAAAGATGAGCAGATAGTGATCATTGTATCCAAGTGGTGGTTTGATGATCACCCTGTCTACCAAGTGGCTCTCATTAGTGATAAATAGGTCGAGCATGGAGGGAATCTGACCAGGACGATGCCGAGTCGGGGCGTTGACAGGCTGTGTCCACGCTCTCCGTCGTATCAGCGTCGATAAGGAGGTCGAGAATCCGCTTTCACATTTCTGGTGAGAAACTGATGTCCAGTTTAAATTAGGTGCATTAAAGTCGCCCATAATAAGCAGGTGAGTAAAGTTTTGTAGTCCTAGGAAGTTATCGAGGCTTACAAGAAGAGTGTCGTCATCAGAGACGCCAGATGAGGAAGAACGATAGATAGCCCCCACTAGGAGTTAGTCTTGGCCACGCAATGTCAGTCGAAGCCACAGAGCGTCACATTCACCAGAGGAATGAAATTTACCGATAACCGTGGGTGTTGAGAGATACTGGTGAAGGAAAATCGCAGAACTTCCCATTTTTTCTTGGGTGGAGTCAGCCCGGTAAACGGAATACCCGGGGACACTCAGTTCCCTGTCACTAACGTCACCTGTAGGCCATGTCTCCGTGAAAACAAATATGTGAGGTTGTGTGTCGTGAGTTAACTGTCTATTTTCCAGTAACTTACTGAACAAACTCAGACATACATGCACTTAAAAGCTATTTCTTCACTTGATTTCTCGAAAAAAGGGAGAGAAGAGTGCGAGGAAGAGTTTGAGAAAGAAGACCTAAAATTGAACAGAGTGGTGGTGTTGGACTCGGTATGTACTTCCGAGTGGTTCTGATGGCTCTCCTTTGAGACTGTGAGCGCGACGTCACCGCTTGTGCGTATGTCATTGTCTCTACATAACGCTCAACCAGCATTCTTGACGTCGCAACTTGCGACTTCTGTAACCCTGACAAATTCCGCTTTTCGGAGGGTGTTTGAGAGTTTGCACCTACGGAAAATTTGACCTCTTCGTCTGCTGGATGCAGGGTCTGAAGAGAGGCAGTGTGCGCGGTTTTATGGAGTCACTGATAGAAATGCCTTGTGAGGCGGACTGGATACATGCTTTTTGATTTACAGGCGCCTTACCCAACATGCTCCTATCGTTCCGAATTCTTGGAAGAAAGATTTTTCTGCGGGGCCTCTTGGTGGTTTTTGGCTCAGGTAACTCGGAAAACGGCATTTGTGCGGTGTCTTCAACACCTGTGCTAGTGCTTGGGGCATCGGCCGTTGGGATGACGATTATGGAAACAGCGTTCTAGCTTTCCACCACTGGCACATAAACCTGAGTGGATACTACTGGGGCAGAAACCACGACCTTAGTCTCCAGTTGTAGGTTCGGATCTGCTATAAGTCGTGACTTAGTTTTGATCTGCTGCTCGCGTTTCGCCCTCTCTTGCCGAGAGCGGTCGAAAGAAAGGTCCTTCAGGTAGACGTTGGTGGATTTCAAAGCCTCTAATTTTTCCACCACTGTCTCGGGGCTGAGCGTGGCTGGCAAGGTAACCAAAAGGCCGTGACTTTTTGGTTGTTTTGGAGCGTAGCTTGCTCGCGAGTACGGGATTTGTAACGTCCGGAGAGAATGAAGAAGCCAAGACTGATTTAGCCAGTTCGGTTGGTGAAGACGTTGTGGGAAAGCGGTCCCAAAAAACAACTCTCCATTCTCTGAGAGTTTTCTATTTCATATTCTTTGATGCCTCCTCTATATGTGCAGCTGACAGGGCAATTGCCTTCTTGGTGACCGCAACACCAGGGAGTGCAAGCGTTATGTATTCATTTAGAGACTGGAGTTCCAAATTCATTTCGGACAGAGTCCATTGGTACTTCTCCATCCTATTCCCCATGGAAAGAATAGAAGGACATACAGTGCTAAGAAAAAGGGCTCCGCATTTACAGTCGCAGGTTTTCTGTGTCGCTCCAGTTGTCGTGGCGCGTGCGTGACTAGTCAGCGGTAAAGTGGCGCCTTGACTTTCGTCGAACCTGCAGCTCGTGCAGATAAAATTTACGGCAGAAGAAGCAAGCTTTTTGTGCTGGTGTTCGTTGAAGCCAGTTAATTTGAAGTGATACCACTTCTGGTACTGGTAGTACTGTATATCGTTTTGTACGGATATTTTGCATCCATAACGGCCGAAAATGCTCGCTGCATCAATCAGCTGAGTTCCAACACTGCTAGGTCTAACTCGGGTCATTGCCAATAGAAACTAGTAATAAGCAATATGAAACAGATACAACGTAACCCAAAAAGTTCAATATGTAACGAATTAGTATGTTATTCAGTGACGAATAAATGTAATCATATGCAACTTTTGATGCGTAGGACACCAATAGAGCAAGAAATATGAGTAGACAATGATAGCAAGGAAATTTGAACTAAATTTCGAGTTACCCATGCAAGACCTGACTTCTGATTAATTACTTCCTAGTCCTTTTAATCGGGATTCTGATTGGTCCTTATTCGTTGTTTTGAACTTTTGATACTTCGTCTGATTGGTCACTTTTTGCAGTTTTGAAATTTCGGTTTAAAGTCTGATTGGTCACTCCCTGCTTCTGTTGAAACCCGACCAGAAATCTGGTGAGTCCATCTTCTTTCTCATAATTGAGTGGGTACGTTTTTCGTCCTTAAAATTAAATCAAGAGTAAAAACGTGACGAACAAGCTCATTTTCGTTGTCATCTTCAGGTCAAATACAACAAGAAATATTAAATTGGTTTTCAAGTTAGGATTGTATGGAATCTAGTACAGTCTGAATCAAGTATCGTTTGAGGATTACGGACATGGTTACTATGGTACAGTGTCAATTGTTCCAACAACGGCAGGCCATGATAACTTTACTGTTTGAACAAAGAACTTCTGTGTGCACAGATTAGGGTTTTGCAGCCGGATTCTGAGAGCCTCCAGGGCAGCCAGGATACGATATTTCACACCTCTGGTGTGAACACGTGTGACGCGGTAAATTCGCTTGAATGCGATATCCACATTGACTCTGTGACCTGTGTCACTTAGGTAGGCCAAACTTGCGCTGGGAATCCCTCATCGTTGTCCGTTCGTCAGTCAAGCTGGATGATGTTTGCGTATTCTCTCCGGCAAGCATTTTGTTGTGCGACCAGTGTAACCTGCTCCGCAGGAGCAAGAGAATGAGTAGATACAAAACGAGGTAGCACCACTGGGCACTGCGTCTTTGAGTTGAAGGCATACAACTGGTTTAGAGGTGAACATTAGTTTTAGTTGTGCAGCATGAGACCTTCTCTTCAGGGCCGTATCAAGTCTTTTGATCAGCGATACAACTGATAATTCGTCCATGTTAGGCAAGTTCATATACATGGCTTCCCACCCGACAGATAGCTTACGGTCCTGTGGTTCCCTTCGTTGCATGTTCCCAGCTAGGAATTTGTCCAGATATCCGTTAACACGGAAAGTTTCACATAGGGGCTTCAGCTTATTGTGCAGCATGTCATCAGTAGAAATTTTGTAAGTTCGGTTTGTCAGACAACTTATCAGGTTCCGTTTCTGTGAAAATGGGCCATTTCACGTCCGCTTCCTATGTATGTCTAGCTGAATCCATCCACCTGGACGTTCCAGTAGTGTAATACCAAGGAAAGCCAGTTTTCCATCTTGTTTCATTTCCGTAGTGAACCTCAGCTTCTTGTGATCTGAGTCAGCTAAAGATAACAGAGAGTCATTCTCAACACAGAAAATATCATCTACAGACCGTTTGTACAGTACGCACAGATCTGTCGATCCTGTTAGCTTTGCATGTTAAATCATCCGCGTGAAAATGTCAGACAGTAATGGGCTTAGCGACGAGGCCACTGCGACCCTATTCTTCTGATAGCAGACTTTCCTATGAAACTGAATGTCTTGTGTGAAAACTATCAAAAGGTGTTTGAGTTGCTCATCCGGTATTCAGAATTGCACCTCGTTCGGATGGATGACACGGTACTATAATAACGAGGTCCGTAATCCCCAGATGATACTAGATTCACACTGTATTAGGTTCCATACAATCCTGACCTGACAACTAATTTCATATTCATCGTGTTGTATTTGACCTGAAGATGACAACGAAAACGTTGTTCGCCACGTGTTGACTCTTGATGAAATCCCCGAGTTTATTGGAACACTTGAAATTATAGCCGATTGGTTATACACTGTCCAGCTTTGGCCATTGATCTGATCTGTAACCAACTGTTCTTCTGTCTACAATAATGCTGCCCTGTCGATGTCATCTGGTTTGGTGGTCGAACGTTTGCAACCTACATGCCAAACTCGGCGAACAATAGAATACTGGCTGTTTACAGTGCTGAGATAATGAGCCACGATTTTGAGTCTACAGTGAGGCACCGCTGTTTTAAGTATGAGAAAATTGGCGGTTAGAAAAGATACCATCAAACAAAGAGCATCCAGAGCGTTCAACAAATGAACGATACTGCGGGTACATTATTGAAAACAGTAATTCTCAGGAGATTTACATGGTTTTTATGTATCCATTGCATATTTTGGTAATCCGAATCAATGCTTTATTCACTGCGCTCCCGGGATGAGCTAACCGACAACGTAAAGTCAAACAATTTAGTCAGTGGCTTACGATAGAATTACCAAAAGGGACCTAATATCTTGTTGCGTAACAAGTCAGGCTGTCCAGCCAAAGACTATAGGTGGAGTTCTTCAAGTCAAACACACTCACAGTAAAATGAGCTGGAAGTATCCGAACTTATCGTTGCTCTGGTAGACAGACACGTTTCTTCATTCACCACTCCTAATTTTAATTGCCTCAAGTCAAGATTTGGTAAACGTTGGTGCTTTAGTGTTCGCACATCTGGACAACTAGGACAACAATTTGCACTGGATCTGAAACCGGATGTGTGCAGTCTTCGAAATGCATATTTACGACCCTTGTGTTGTCCTTCATTTGGATTCGTACATCGATAATGCTATCGAGCAGTGATTCTTCCTCAGTGTCCCTAGGGACAATGAAGTCTTACCTCGCGGCTAAGCTCGAGGGAGGATCACAATGCCCTCTGAAACAGAGACAGGCCACCTAAATTGAATCCAAGTGAGTGGTCGTAGGCACCGTCAGACTCGTTCTGGTCTGTTTACACAGACGAGAGAGAAGTTGTTTATGTCATGTACGTACGATACAATAAACAATAGCTTACGCCCAGTCAAGAACTTCCATAATGTTCACTTTGGCATTCATCAACGTGTTCGCGAGTTACATGAACGTAAAACCTTACTTCAAGAAAGAGGCAGCTGTGCAGTACGTTCAGCAGTAACTTATTCCCAATGAAGATCAGCTGCTACAGTAATACGCATCTCCTGATCCTGCAAATTAAGTATTCAAACACAAGGAACCCAATGTGTTTTACAGAGGCTATCCTGTGCAGTCTAAACATGGGAGCAAAATGGTTAAATTGCTGTCAGCTATCGATGGCCCCATGTTTGATTTTTAAGTGGCCACCTTGAACCAGACCATGACACAGCTTGCGCCCATTTGACTTTGTCGTTGCCTGGATGATTCAAAGTGTTCTACGAGAAGGTTATCAGTCAGATTACATATCGATAAACAACAGTAACAGTGAAACTGCTAGTCACTCAAATGGAACGATCCAAACAAGCATCAGATAAAAGTACCAATGGCTACGAAGACTTGCTGAGAAGATTCACTATAAAGGATCAATGTGGATACCAGAGAAGCGAACTGTTCTTGATTCGATGATGCCGATTGGCCACCTGACTCAATACATCCAACGTCTGCCGAGAACTGAAACACAAACTTACGGAGAAATCCTGTAAGGACTGCAAAGCAACCTCTGCCGAGTAAGCTGAAGAGATGGAAAATATTATTTTACCAGCGCAGAACCCAATGTTGCTTTCGATTATTTGTAAGTCCACTCACGTGATCATTCAGCGGCGGATGATGAGGATTATTTCGCTAACTGTAACATTCTCAACGACTCTTCATCAGATACAAATGTGATCATGGAGCTTAAAATAGTAAAAAGTGAGGACGGAGCTATGATTAAAAATGGCGATGAGAGGAAGACGCTTGCACTGGTCGCAAACCTCCATTCCACATGAGGGGTCGAAAGGGTGCTTTGGTAACAGTAAAAATCGCACCTTCAAATAAATTCCCAAAACATTTGAAAACCATGTTGTATTGGCAATGTTTATCACATCCAAGTTGCTTACGGGTCTTATAATGAGGCAGCTTATGAACCACAGAAAGAATCAGACAGGAAAGTTCGCTGGTGTATCGATTTAACCTTTGCCTTGTTACAAACAATGGAGCGTCGGCACTCTTTTTCTCAGCCAACGGTCATCGTATTTTTTGGACGCGAACGTTACTTGTGACTCGGTTGCTCTACAAGCTCCCTAGGGCCGTTTCCGTCGCAGTCCTCGTGAAGCATACCAAGTTGTTGAAGTAGTTGTATGCCCGTTCTGAGTGCAGAGGGCGCACTTAAGAGCGTATTCTAGATCAAATGACACTCGACAAGATTGTCCGAGCTTTTCGTTCACCTTCAGCTACGTGATGGACAATATGCTGGGAGGCGTACGCGGAGGTTCCGAAGATCCTTAAGTGGGGCGGACAACGGTGTTCGACTACATTCTTCTGCAAACCACAGGCTGATCATGTAAAATTAGTTAGATGGCATGACTGATTTGTATGGCATGCACTTCGCGCCTTCAAGAGCAAGTGTGATTATGATATTGGGTTGACATCGATCCCGTCTTTGTTACTGCTGGCAGACCGCTGACAACGATCGATCACCCCAACCTAATTGAGGAGCATCATCTCATCAGCTTGTAATGCTGCCGACGAGATAACCACGAGGATAACGACAGCAGGCAGTACACTCGCCAAACTCTGTCACTTGTGACTTCACAAAACACGTCCATTTGGCAATTAAACTAAAGGTTTACAATGTATTTATGCGCCTAATTTTGCTCTATTAATCAGAGACCTGACCCATTCGAGCAGAAACATATACACTCCCGGTATTTCAACACCGTTTTTTCGCCAGCAGACCTGTATCAAGATAGTCGAAAATGTGAGCAACGCATAGTTGTGAAATGTGCAAGTTCGAGATCGATAGTTGAGATAAAAAACATGCAGTCTTCGCTGATTAGGTCATGTACTCTGTAGACCGACGGAGCGTCTGCCCCGTCGTGCATCGCTCAGTGTGGTTGCTGATGACTGGAAGAAACCGGTGACCAGGCGATGACGTAGACACAGGTTACGAAAGCTTTAAACGTTCCGCCGAAGCAGATTGGTAAGTGTAGCCTATCGAGCTGGGGAGTCCACGACCATCCACAACTCCGTTTGGAAACACTCTGGCATGATAGTGTATCGCAGTCAACGGTGAACTTATATACACAAAGTTTTTGACTCTTCATGAAATTCAACTGTTTTTGTTTTCTCTCATTTCTTTCTTTTTTCCAATCAGTTGTACTTATTTATTAATCTGCTACTTCGATGACCATTGTCAGAAGCAACGACGGCCTAAGTCATTACACCTACGGGTAAGTTGGACATGATTATGCACATCGCTCAATGACAGTACAGTGCGTTAACGATCAGACAAGGAAACATCCCAACTATCAAACAAGTCCGCTAAACGAATATGTCAACCACAAAGCAGCAGATGTTCTGTTTTTAGATTTCTTCTTCTTCTTCAGGAATGCACAAGCAAAGTAACAAGAGGCCCGAAAGCATGCTGAACTAACTATCAGAAGCAGGTTTTCTAACCGATCTCTTAATTCAGAACTCCAATCACCACGCAATATTTGTTTGTTAGCCATAAAATTTTGACTGGTGTAGTCACTGTACCATAGAACGCAGTTAAACAAGTGAGCTGAATTTATATATGATTTTGTCAAACCTGTCCGCAACTGTATAAGAAATTCCAGGTTCGCTCTTCTAGAGAAAATACCTTTACGAGCGTACGTAAACAGCAATGTTTGTCTCACGTAGGCTAGAAACCTCAGTTTTAAGTATAAAACAGCAGACAACAATAATTTTCAGCCCTACAAAAAAACAAGCAATAAGGTGCAGTATAACAATATATTCAGCACATCCTGAACTTGCAAAACTTTCTGAGTTAAAGCTAAATCCACAACACTTCACATTTCAGTGCAGGAAACTAGACAAGTGTCAGGCAACAAGAGCACTTTGCAACGTTTGGTAATGAGCATTTACGCGTGCTTTACACGGTGGTTTACTGTGTGAAAAATCTATGAAACACGACATGAGAAAAGCACCACAAATTCTGTCTGTAAGTTGAAAAACGAAAACTTTGTATAACTTATGGACAGACATAAAGGAACACGGACATGACAGCCGAATATAGGACATCAGAGTGCGCTAGCATGTAGCTGTAACCAGTTTCGTGTTACCTGAATTCACGGGATAGAAATAGGTGAGAGATCCGAACTCCGAAGTTTCAAAGTATCAATCAACTAAGATTTTCAATCTTGGCACCACCAAGCGCTTGTAGCGCCATTACGGGTCGAGTCGCCAGTTAGCTGAATATTGCCAGATCGCCTAAAAGAAGACAAACGGTCGAGATGAACTGGTTCAAATCCATAATTGAACGCCCAACACTTAATACGATTATCTCCGTGCTATTTTCAGTTCAAACGCCTCAGACCATCAGCTGTGAGTGAACAACGTGTGTATTCAACGTGACTGACAAAAAAATAAAAACGTACAATCACAGCAGCATACAAATAAAGAGAACGCTCGTTGCACTGACGTCCGAGTATAAAAGACTTCAAGTTTTTCATATTTCTACGTTACAAATGATACTGATCATGGTGAAAATTTTGAATGAGTATAAGAAACCAACAAAAACCATCATACTACTTCTTTCAATGCCCCCAAGTTCATCAGATGTGCAAGTAAACAAACGAAGGGAGAAAAAAGTTGAAAGCATTGTGGAAATAACAAATATCTTAATAGCCAAACGAAACCAACAGAGAACAAGAGAAAAAGCAGACAAATACACAAGTGGAAAGCCAGCAAAAGAAGACAACAGAAATGACTGATCGTAGTTGAAAAAGAGAAGTAAGTGGCAGATTGCCTAAGTTCGAACTTCAAATTGTCCTGAAGTGGTCAGATATTTGACGCCTTTGAAAGGCTTGTATTTCTGTAAATGAAGAGAAAATGCACCGAGATGAAAGAACCACGAAACAATTTGTAACATTAAATAAAATGTGAATGGTGTTGTAGCAGAAACCAATCAATAACCAATGAACAACAGCCCTTAGCATGAGGTCCTACGTTGTAAGCACTTGCTGTTTGATTTCAAAGTACAGTGATAGTCTTTATCTGGATAGCCTCCAAAAAACTGTGAGGGCTCTTCAAGACAATGGTCGTACGAACATTGAATTTTGGCATACTGATCATGGGATGGAATCAAGAGCATAGGACGTGAGAATACCTCTGCCGTTCAATTCAGACTGTTGACTACGCGCCGAGAAAAATAAGCAAAAACAAAGTGTCAATTCAACTCTGCTCACCACTGGATCTGATTAACCTTCAGAGCTTACTGATTTGGTTAATTTCAAGTTGAACATCACTCACACTTGATCACAGTTTTCGCATTCAGATAGACTTTCCAACCAACTCCTTTCGAAAAAAAGCACTGAACTCGAAGTTCGTCCTTGTCAAGGCTCGTCAGTGATGCATATCCATGCCACGATCGAGATTTGTAATCTCACCAAACTTTCATGGGACAACCGTGTTGATCACTGCGCCACTGACCTTACATTAAAGCACGACTGAATGATCATATTTGAAAGCTCAAACACAATCGGTTAGCCGATCGTCTCCATAGGAGACACAATTACTGACGGTTAACTCCAATCGATAACCAGGGTTGGTTTGAAATACAACGAATCGGAAAATAAATTAAACAGAGAGGAACGATAAAAACACAAAAATATCACACTTAGCACCATTACATTCGAGAGGGGGATGAAAGAGAAGTGTGAGTCCGTAGGTTCAACCGTCATTGATATTATATGGTCTACAGCGATCACGCAAAAGCCAGACAGAAAGCACAGACTGGACTGTTTCAAATACAATCGAGCATCTGATGTTCAATCATCACACCAGAGCAAATCATAGTATACAGGTAACATATACGGACCATTAGTCAGTGAACGGCATTGCAACACGACGATACGGATGTGGCATCGTGAAAGTAAGAGCATGCATCATACGGCGCTTATAGGAAATATAAATAAGTAGGTGAATTTTATGAAAACTTATACGTATTATTAATACATATTCTATCCACATAAGGTAAGTGTTGCGGTTACAGAATCGGCATACTAGAGTGAAGCCTTCTGTGCAAACGTTAACTGGATAGTTGTGAGATTGGTGTGGCAAGCTTAAGTTTACATGAGAGGCGTCGCTAACTATGTTATTCCTTGATACACTGACAGTGTTTGATGATAAACACAAATGGAATTTCATCCGGTTTAGGTAACCAACGTCATAGTTTGTTGGAATGAACCTGAGAAGTCAATAACACCACGATCGATGACCGAAGTGATAACAACTGTTGACTAAAATAACGGACTCCAGATGTTGCCAAAGTGTAAATGTCGTATACTGCTCAGTGGGGCCCCTGAAAGTTGAAGAAATTGCAAGAGGGCTTGGTGACGATGAGATTATTCGTTACGAAAGCCTTGGTCAATAAGCTGAACAAAATGAGGAAGAGAACGGTGCAATCATTCACATAGTCTGTTGGAAACGACTTGTAACATAGTTGTGCGGCAATAAAAGGTGCGCCCACAACTCTAAAATGTTCGACCCATTCTCACATATTTTCATAATGTTTGCATTATTCTGACATATTTCCTTTAAAAAATTAATTGGTAGTAAAATGGACACTACTCACAACTAATCCAAATCCTTGAATTCAAACAGACTTCACAGCCGACTCTTTTCGTAAAGCTTCAGACACCAACTTTGCTGTAAGTTTGCCGACAAGTCCTAACCGTGAGGTCATAGATTGGGAGAAACGGGAGAGTTATCGTGTATCGAAGTGACCGGGTAACTCGAGCAATACAAGCAAGTAAAGTTGGCTGCATTCAGATATCATAATTCACTCGCGTTTAGTGTGAATACAATGACGCAGTGGTCAACATGGTAACCTGAGAAGAACGTTGGCCAGAGGTCAAATCCCGGTCGTCGTAAAGATATGCAATAACTGGAAGGGATTTGATTGTTATAAGTCGAAAAGCACTTTAAATTTATCGCAACTGTCGCATTCCCATAGATTTTCCAGTCATCACTTTTCGATCACACAAATGACGGGCTTCAATGAAAGCGAAAATCGAGTCGATTTTCGGAAATAGTTGGCTAGAAAATCTACCCGAATGGAAAAACCACGATTAATTTTCAGTGGCATTCAAGGTATATCACTGAAATCTCCTACATTTCGCCTCAGTGAGTAAGTTGTTGCATGTGCACAGTTAACAGAACCGGTTACATAGCACCTGAGGAAACAACCAAAAGCTGAAACTATAGTAAGCACGCCGATTTCTAAGGGCCAACAGAAGCATTCGAAACTAATTTGGGTGGATTCCATCGTATGAGAATAAGAGTATCAAGTCCAACGTTCGCACAAAAGATTGCTTGATGCAGTGGCACAAAGAACCTGGCTGTATTAATTTCATGACCGTATTGTTCTCTTAGGCTCTTAGGCCTCACTTAGTGACGACGGTGTGCACGAAGAACGTATACAGTTTTTGTTTACTTCACTCACATGTGGCGCTTTACAGCGAGAGGTGCGATAGTGGAACCGGGATAAACGACCGAAATCTCAGTATCAAGTTCACCTATTTGCGAGTAGTTCACACGAGAAAATGGAATAGATAAAAAAAGCGAGTGCACGTCAGAGACGTTAGCAATTCGTCGGATTGGAATCGCGTGCATCAGATACGGTGGAACGCCGCCACAACAAAAACCGCAGGGATTGGAAGAAAACTAGTTATAACGGTCGAATCGGCTATAGTGAACAACTTATGACATGTGACAAAAATCCAACACATTTTGCGATTTTTCTCTCTCTAAAAAGATAATAACGGTCTGATGCACATAGTGCTATTTCTAATTTCATGTGGTTCATAGCGTAAGACCCGTAAAACATAGTCCATCATGAGACCAATGTTAACCCTTAGACATTCATCAATCCTGATTCGTGCAACCCAGTGAGCTTTATTTCCGTTTCATCAGGGCTGGTTTTCATACAGTCCATCATGCAGTGATTTCCTTTCGATTTAGATGTTTCACATCGTGCAAAGAAATGAAACCGAACCGGATGTGGCATGATTCACCTATTGCACTTTTTCAAACAGCCCAATAAACCGCTCACCCACCTTGCTCATGCATGCAAACATATACCAGCATACACTATACTATCAAGCATTCCCCTGAGTGTAATTGAGGTCAAGTGATTGACCAGTTTCTAGTCACAGTGAAGACATGGCACGAACTTCTCGTCAAAACAACGTACGCTCAACTGAATGTAGCTGAGTAGTATTCATCGCGTGATTGTTCTGATTGACTGCTGAATTGAACACTATCGTCATTTTCATCCGAATAGGTTATCCGTAAATGTTTGTGTGGACATCGGTCATTTTCGTTCGGCCACACCCAACAAAACCCGCAAACACTGAGTTCATAACAGCAATGCAAGCCAGATGCCCAAATTTGCTCTGCTCACTCGCTGTGACACCCTGTACAAGTGTAAGCTTTAGATGAGTTCATGACCTGAATACCTGTGTCTGTTGACACACCTGTTGATGACATTATGTTGACTGAGTTGCGTTTCGTTACAGAGAACGTAACAATGTGTACAGGTGAGTAACATGATCGCTATGAGGGTATGAACGGAAAAGTCTACTCCACATTTCGCGGACACAGGTAACCTCTACTCTAGTGACCTATTCGCTATAACGACGTCCATCACAGAAGCGCAGTGTCGTAAGCTAAATTATTTGTTTACCCCCTGAAAAACCTTCAAGGAAAAGATTCATTTGCACGCTAGCAGTATGAAAAGCTTTTACAGTACACGGTTAGTAGCAATTTGCGAATTTTACCGTCAGTTTGCATGCTAATCAGTTGCAAATCTAGAAAAAACTGCGAATGTCTATCCCAATATCCAGTTGACTTTGTCGAGGAGAATGACACTGACTTGAAATCAATGACAAAGATTAGTAATCTAGAACTGGCTTCAACCAATGCCTCTAAAATGAAGTACCCTGATGTATCGAACAAAATTTGCTTCTTTCACCTCTGTCAGTGTGACTGAGGCACAAAATAATCAAGTGGATTAACTGTCAGATATTGTGATAACGAACAAGTCGACCTAATGTTGCGGTATTTTTCGTGGCGGTTATGCCTTATAACTAAACTCCAGAAGCCTGTAATAATCTGAAGCCACATTTGTCCGTTGAAGCCAGCGACGTCATTAAATGATTTTAAAACGACTGCATTTTTAGAATAGTATGAAGATTTCAAGTTGAACACCACCCAAGATTGATCGCAGCTGTCGCATTCCCACAGACTTCCCAGTCGGCCTCTTTCTAAAAGAAGCACTAGACTCGAGTTTCACTCTCATTAGAGCTCTTCAATAGTGCATATCCTTGTCAGTGATTCCGGCCACGCTTTCATGAGGCAACCGTGTTGACTACTGCGCCAATGACCTCACATTAAGAGTTCTGGTCCCGGCAGTGGCAAGGATATGTACTACTGACGAGCTCTAATGAGAGCAAAACTCGAATCTGGTGCTTCCTTTCGAAAAGGACTGACTGGAAAGCCTATGGGAATGCGACAACTGCGATCAAGTGTGGGTGATGTTCAACTTGGAATTAGCCAAATCCCCGACTACTCATCAGTATGAAGATACTTGATAAACGGCGTTGTTGTTCATACACTGTCAACTTTCCCCCAAGTACACAATCAGTATGCGATTTGTTACTACAGGGAGCTCCGCGGATTAAAAATATCTTTGAGGCTTCGTAGATAAGAAGGGATAACATCGTGGGACGAGCAAATATTAGTGTAAATAGCCGAGATGAATGCATAGTACATGGTAAGCACTCTCACAAATTCATTCGCACAAACTCTCATGTAGCAACCAGCGACGCATCTGCATCTGCAAGGCGGCTAGCATAATTAAGTAATCCTCGTCCTTTTTAGTTTGTTCCTTTATTGATGTAATTTTCGTTGACATTTGTGACCGTACGAGTCTTGGTACCATCCCACCAGATTCAGGGCCGTTTGTGTGTACGTGTTGTCAGTTATCAGCGACACATCATTTAGTGTAGACACGGTATAAAATAGTCGGTTAACGACTGAACAGCGAAGTAGTCAACGTAGAACGCCATTTATTTGTCGTGAATAGAACAACTTCCCTGTGGTAGCTGGAGTCTTGATGCAGTGTCATGTTTCCACCACGTGAGCATAACATCGTGACCAAATTTGACGGAAATCGATCACAACAATAAGATAACATCCGATTACTGCAATCTTACAACTCGGGACAGTGGAAACGGTTGATACGAACCTAGTCTTGTTTTGTCCGCTCCACTGTGCTTTTGCGCCTAAAACGCGCCAGGCCGGCTGTCGTCGTCAATGTGGCTATCTCGCATGATACGAAACAGAAGTGCTCAGGTTTGTTGACGCGACAACAGTTTTAGTCGCTCGTCGTGGTACGTATGTGAGTGGCCATGGTGAAGTTACACACTGGAAATGGGATACGAGTGAAGATTTGCAGCGCAGTTCTTCCCAGCCAGGACTCGTACACCGGAGCCTTTGTCTGATCGCATTATGACCGGTCATTCATTCGGCCACAGTGTTCTCAGAACTGCAACGTAATCACCAGATAGCATGGATTTCCGCTGCATAGATCAGATGCGGTATTAGCTTTTCGGCTCTACCAGATTTGCATTTTGGAAGAAATCCTATCGACGAGATGACTGCAGAACTACTAACACTGCACAGATCTCACATACCGCAGATGCATGGTCCGCTGATGACCAACAAACGTGAAATATCACTGAGACCGATACTGATCATGGTCAATTCGGCCCAACATCAATGAGCACGTTAGCTTACTGAGTTGTCGAAACCCACGCGACAGTCACCTACTGCACTGTGAGGGATGCGTTTGAGATGACGTTTGCTGGAGGAAAAGAACATCAGTGAACGTTACCTGGCGGCGGCCATGGATATTAATCCTTTCTTCACAAACGTTTTTTTCTGAGGAGAACAGTTAAGACGATCTGCCATATAGATAATCGACGAGGGCTATCTACGCCATCACATAAACACGAATTAGCCGACAAGAGACACGGCCAATTCTCGGTTACTTTCGTCCACCAAGATCAAACTGGACACACATTCAATATGGATGCCGCAGAATTCGGAGCCAACCAAGCACAATATACACAACAGAATTTCTGGAAACCTGGCATTTACTAATCAGCTCAATAAATAAACACCTCAAACTGGACAGAATCCGCGAACCAATACGAATAAAGGACGTATGAAAACACGAACGTAATGGTCACTAAGTACCAACACTCAAATGAAACGGATCAACATGAAAAGGACAAAAATCAACAATAAATGAGGTGGGAACACTTAGACACCTAAGGGAGCCGCAAACTAACACGAACATTCTATTGACGAAACTGGATAAAAGATCCGATATTGTTCTACCGGATCAAAACTGATTATGTCGAGAAAATGTCACCTATACCGTCTGAAAGATCAAAGTTTACTGAGACGAAAAATGACAAGGATAAAACAACTGCCACAAAGAAAAAACTATCCAAATTACTATGTGACATGAAACAGTCAGACTTGATTGACGCACGTACTTTTGGGCGCATCAGACCAAAAGGGACTGTCAGTCCTCGCTCCTATGGCCTCCTTAAAGTTCACACAGACGCAGTGCCCTTAAGACCTACTATTGACATGTACAAATCTCTGCGTTTACATTGAGAAAGTCAACACAACGTCGGCATTTCAATCGATAAACTAAAACGTCCGGTTTCAATTCAATGGGAAGCTCTATGGGCAGAATGATGCCGTAACAATAGGGTTTCTCCGTTATGCCCACTGCTCACAGACATAATCACGGCCAAACTAGATGACAATGAACTACGTCACGTCCTCGATAACTGTTCACCTTCCTTCTGAGCACTATGCAAACTATATACTGTGTCTGATAAACAATAACAATTATACACAGACTCTACTAGCTGACTCTAACCATGTGCATTTAAACACTGTAATCACCATGGAATTAGAGATGAACAACTGACTATTATTTCTAGACTGTTATGCTTCGGAGAATTGATGGCTTAGTTCAAATGTCAGTTCATACGGGGGAAAAAACACGGCCTGGTCAGTAGAGGCTATTTCTCAGCTTTGTTCCGTCAATGTACGAGCGGAATTTAGTCTGCTGTTTAACAAACGTAGTCAGAAGGATATAAACGCCAGATAACCTGCCGGATGAACACTCCAACACGCTGTTAAGTCAAAATGGATATCCTCAACGATTCCGGGAAAGAAATCTGCAACCCAAAACGAGACATGAAAACATTCAAATTGTAAGAAAAACTATTTTATCGCATTAACACACAACGGTGAATTTGCCAGCAAAATTGTCCCCGCCGGGTCTCTAATGCAGTTTGAGAGTGCCCATCCTGCGACAAGTCATCGTAGTGCCCAATACTGGTCCGGAGCTCAAAGATGGCTTGCTTAGGTTCTCTTTGTCTGTTTGTGTTTATTCCTTCACATGTTGCTATCGTCAAGCTGTTTAAAGTAAGGGAACCATAAGCGGCTAGTAAAAACACTTTCCGAAGTGGCTTCGCGGCAATTCAAGAATGCTCATTTCCAGTTCGACCGGTTCCCACTTAATTGACACCAGCCATCAAACAAAGCCAGGTGAAGCTTTCCGAGTCATCTACAAGGTTCATCAAGCCCACTTCACAACTGTCAGAGTGTAACTGTTATCAAGCCCGAGGCTATTGCCATCAGACTCTACTCCTGTCTGTGTACCCAAAAGCAGTTCGTGCAAATCTTACACCTCTCTTGGCCAATTATTCAACAGCCACTTGACACCGGCGAGCGTCCGTCTTATGGCAGGGACACATGACAGTCTCACGTATTCAACACTCCTATTCCCCTCTCCAGTAGATTGTGATCTACTGCAATTCTGTGATCCTAATAATGCATTTGACATGTTCCCATTTTCATATATAACTCGCACATACTCTACGCAATTGTAAAAGCCCGGTAAGAGTTACCGAAAATAGCTGTTTCCATAGTTGACTGATCATGAATAAACAACCAAACGAATTAAGGGCCGAACAACCAGACTGGCCAGCTCGAAATTACAAACAGCGACAATAGGCAGCCAATCAGATTTCAAATCAAAAGCAACCAAATCGGCCAACCAGATTCCAGACCAAGCGACCACAAGAAGTAACCAACCCAACTTCAGAACAATGGACCAACGGCAATATGGAGCAGCCAATCAGATTTTAAGCAGAAACTACCGCAGATAGGGATAGGTATTCATCGAACTTCATTAACTGCAACGTTCAAACACCTACGAAGTGATGGTGTCACCTCGTTTGTTGATAAAACGTTTGCAACCCAAATCCAAGCTCGGCGAATAGCCGAACACCCAAACCATCAACCCGAGCTACCAAATCTCAATATTTCCAACAATCACGAGCGCTGGTTCGTACCTCCGACCGCCAATCACACGCGTAAATTTGTAGGACCGTAAACGCACCCAGCGTCAACCCAATTCCCCTAAGTCGTCCTCCTCATTGATATGATTTGTCTGCTTTGCACTGTTCAAATAAACTGTTTGCGCAGATGTTTTGCAAGATGCCAACTGTTACCAGTTAATTTACGCGTACAGACTCCGTATGGTTGTAGGAGATAAAATTTTGCTAATGTACAGAAACAAGGTAATCTGAGTAAACCATCAGTACTCCGCTATATTCCCCCCGAATCAAAAGGTTTACAGTTACCCTATCAGAATGCGCACAACCGTGGATCATTACGGATCCCATAACGACTAACTTTGAGAACCATTCTTCCGGACATGCGATCTGTGTAACAGAGAATTTCACGAACTCCAAGTGGAGTTCTTACCATAAATGAAGAATTACGAAATAAATAACGGCAAGTGGATGAATGAATAGCCTATGGCGAGCTATGTTCTGAAAACAGAACAAAGCGGCTATTGGCAAAAAAGCGGTAATTTTAACCGTTGTCAGTAATCATGAAAAACCTTCAACCATAGATCATCATCGTGACATTGCACAGATATTTGTTCACCGATTTTCCAATTCCCACATATAACGATCTACTTGTCAGACCCTTAGTAGCACGCCTGTACGAGCCATGCGCGGATGCAGATAGGGTCACGGAATCAGGCCCCACACGAACCCCGTGCAGGCCAGTGCAAACAAAATAAAAATTCATATGCGAAACACTTCCCTTCTCATAATAATGTCTACATTGGTTAATATTTGACTAATAAATGAACACTAGTAAATACGTCCATGCGCACCGAATATTGTACTCTAATTGTTGATCTATTTTGCTACCTTGACGTAGAGGTCACACTTGTATACTACATTGATCCAGAAGGCTATGCTGACTATGACTTCAGTCCTTGCAAGTACAACTATATCAAAAGAGTCAAAGGGGATGCAGTCAGACGAAAACAGTTGCAATCACAGGGTTGTATGGCGCGTAAGATTCCTTAGATAGTAGGGCACGATCCTACGAGCATACAGCAGATACTTTTTTAACTATAGCACTTTCTTTTCCAATTAAGAAAGATGGAAGTTAGCAAAGGTACCCTCGCAGTCAGACTCCTCCTTGGCTCCCCAAGAGAACTTTACCATAAGTTGTCTCACGGGTCACATTTCCTATTACAGACTCGGATATGGTCAGTTTGTCA
>JTDE01002328.1:16541-29408 GCA_014338405.1 Paragonimus skrjabini miyazakii | reverse complement strand
TTGAGGACCATTTGAGCGCAAATATTTTCTATCAATGGAATATCGTAACCATTATTTTGTCTAGACACAAGAGAAATTTGAGAAGGGCAACATGTGGAAGAAGATCGTTGTTGAAGAGATGGAATTCAATCAATTGTTGTTTTAGGGAGCTCCGAAAAATTGACTAGGCATGGCTCGTTTTTTTTGCCTTCCGAGAGAAGTGTTCTTAAGTGACTGAGTCACCTGAGTCAATAATTCCCCAGTGGTTTCATTCCAGAAGGCTACGTTTGACAATCTCAGCGCACCCTCACTTGTAGCCGGTCAAGTATGAAGACCAAGTGACCATCTAATGTGCGAAATTAAGGAAATAAAACTACCATTGAATGAGGTTTATGACAGGTTCCTTGACCGGGCGGAGATCAGATCTTCGCTTGGCTGGAAAATGCGCAAAAATTACTCAAGAACGTGATCCATATTTCTTTCCGGGGAGAACGGGTACATCTTGAGCAACGAAAAGTGGCCCCAGGTGATTTCTTCAGTGGAGGTACTCAACACAAAAGTAACTGTACCACATAAATGTCTCGTAGACAGGATAGTTTCTTCATAGGCGCACCGCACTGATAGAATCCTGAGTTGTACAGTTTGAGGTAATACACCAATGTAAACGGTTGTTACGACTGCGTTAGGTTAACTGAATGTGCATGTACAACGTGTCGCAACGTATTGATTCTAGGTAATATATGACCTCCAACAAGTTCATATAATTGAGGTCATCCAGGACTAGTGGAAAAAACACAAAGTACGGACCTAGGTAAACTCAATTGGTGTCACCTGTGTCAGTTGAACTTTAAGGCGAGCTACGAAAGAGATCAAAAACACTGGATGATTCCAGACACATGTGGTGAAGAAAAACAACAGCCGTAACGCGTCGCCAAGTTACACGTACGATTGCATAGGGATTCACTGGATCTAGTAGTGGTGATAAGAACGATGTGGGAGACTGTATCGAGTATCCAAAGAGCAACAAACAGTATAACAGTTCACTACCGTTCTCTCCTAAATTTTTCCTATCACTATCATCATTAACATTAACATCGTTTTAAATTGAACATCACTCACATTCGATCACAGCTTTTGCATTCATATAGGCTTTTTAACCAGTCTCATATTTTTTAAATATCGACAAGTGTCTCGCCAACTGTAGTCGGCAGTAGTGTTTTCTCGACGGACTTTTGTCTGATATTCCCCTAAGTTTACGCTAGTGTGACTACAACGTTAGTAAGCAGCAGAACTTTCGCTGTTGATATGAAATTTGATTGTACACTTTGAAGTTAACCAAATTTCGGACTATGCACCAGTAAATGACACCAATGACGGTCAGAGATTGTGGTAGTGGTGGATACCTGGGCCTAACCGTCACATAACCATGTGGACCTGCCCGATGACGCCAACGAACAAACTGAAAAGCGCGCCGGATCATACGTTTTCAATGTGATGTCAGTTAACCGATGGAACTTGGATGGAATAGTTCGTGAAAGTGATATACATTGTTTTCTCCTCGACTCCCTCTCGCAAACTAACTGTAATACCCTATAGCAATCGTTCTGTCCCTTGGTAGCGTAGTATGTGAACAAAAACAGCATATATGGTTTGTATTACTAATACAATTTCCATGCTCAACAGTGACGTTGATGGATTCCAGCGTGAACTGTTCGAGAAATCCTGCTGGGGCAATCGATCCCCTGGATCATTTGGTAGAATCCACATGAGACAATGGGACGGGTGGGTAACTGAGTCCAAATGTGAAAGTTCCGAGCTCCTGGAGTGGTTTCGTAATTCAGATGGTAGAGCGCTTACCGCGCTGAAACATGGTGTTCCTGTCGCTGCTTCGAATCCAGCCAAAGCCCTCACTTCTCACAATTGGGTCTCATCTAAAATTTATGGTTGGGACAATTACGCAGTGCTAATGTTTGTCATTGGGTAACCTCAGTTTGCTTGATCAGAAAAACAAGTATGAGGTGGTTCCAATTTGCACATACGATCCGAAAGAGGGCACGTCACACGTACGTTTTAGATGGGACCTCAGAAGTACACCATATTGTGTTTGTTTTGAATTCCTGGCCTGGATTATGTGTTGAACCTAAGGGTGAAGGGTGATTGTTTGCAACACGAATTCGATAAATCCGTGTTTTATACTGGCCAACTTCTCATCCCGATGTCACAAACGGGTTTATTTAGATCCGTACACACTCTCTATGTGGAATTTTTGGCACTAAACTTTAAATGCCGACGACTGTCTCGCTAACTGTTGTTGACAATAACACTAACTCAACGGACTTCTGTCTGATATTCCCCTAAGTTTACCCTAGTGTGATTGCAATGTCAGTAAGCAACAGAACTTAAACGAGAAAGTTTTCGAGTTACTATTCACTGAGAAATCACAATTCGGCACACTTTTAGGAAAAACTTACTATCAGGAAATTCAATTGGAATTAAAGGTTTGAATGAAAAACTGTTTACCACTACTATACTCTTCACAACTGTGCCGGCGTCTAGTAGATCGCAAAGTGTAACTGTGCACAAATCGCAGATCGCGAGTTAAAAGTTGAAAACCAGTGGCTGACATTAACGTATCCTATAAACTGAATGTGATCGCAGCTTTTGCACTCTCATGCCGCCTGTTTTGAAAAGAAACAGTAAATTCGAGTTTCGTTCTCAGCAGGGCACGTTAGTAATGCACACCTTTGCCACGGCAGGAACTTGAACTTCGGCTAGGGTTTTATGGAGTAACCCTGTTGACCTGACGTTAGACTTAACACATGCCAGGTCACGCTTGTGAATAACGACCAGGTGGCTCAATCTCCTCAAGAGAATAAGCGACAAATGTCTTGTTGTCTCTTATGGATGACCACAGTTGCGACAGCGATCTCCACCACTAGAAAGCACAAACAAGAGAGAAACGTGAGTCCAACAATTTTTTCAAAACAGACTGGCTGGAAAGTTTATGGGACTGCGAGAACTGGGATCAGCCGTGAATAATGCCCAATTTATGAGTGAAAATCTCTCAATATTTATCAATAATATATTTCACTTAAGTATTGCAAAGGAAAGAAGACTTTGTTCACCACTCCATGTCGGACGTTGACGTTTGTGCCTGTCACACAAGGTTTACACCATTTTTAATCTCCAAATGCATTTGTTACGTGTGCAATAATGGTAATATTTTTTTAAAAATACAATAGTACTATAACGTTGACGTTAAGGTGCACACCTGCGAACTACACTCTCCTATTCACCAACAGCTTTATTGTGGAAGACAGTTTAGAAGGTACGCTTGAGAATTACAGTGGCTTAGTGTAATGTTTTTCGTCTAGGAAAAATTGACCGCGAAAATTTGTGCAAGTGATGTATCGTTTCAACCGTCTATTATGTTGAATAAATTGAATAAGCAGACTTTTCAGCACAGAATGCACTTAATATTTGTAATAATAATTCAAGATTGGGACACCTCCAACTCTACCTGTTCTACTGCAAAAACAGCCTGTTTGAGAATGGAGTCTGTTTTATCTACCTGGATAGCATCACACTGCCAGAGAACCCGATACAACTGGAGGGGGCCAGTATTCAATGAATACCTAAGGCAAGAGTTACCCTCGTCAGGCGGGGCGTCAGAAAGAAGACCAGACGCTTTCATATGTGACTTATCTTACCATATGGCTCATAAAATGGCTTTATTCGAGACAGAAATGTAAAGCTATCTGTTACATATGATCACTATTGTCTCCACTAATTGGTTCACACCAAGTGACCTGACCACATGAACAACGAAGTTATGCAACAGTATGTTTCTTAAAAAGGATCTAAACCGTTGTCACTTGGACGGGTGAGTGGTTGAGTTGATGATGTGTGGCTGATTGGATGAACTGATGTATATAAGGGTTGTTAACTGATCGAATGGCCAACATCAAACGGATGAATAGACGAGTAGATTGTTGAATGAATTGTCAATTGAATATGTGAATGGAAGAACGGAAGGATAGATATCAGGAGGCTGGGCATTAGTAGGTGACGCGATCATCAGTTGGATAAAAAATTACTAGGTGTAATGGTAGATGAAGCTGATTATTGGCTTGGACGGAAACAATCTTGGGCGAATTAGCGAAACCAGATGTACGTGCCAATAACCATACGATAAGGTGATCGAATGGTGATATACATCGAGTGAAGCGATCGAACAGGATGAACAACGCGCAACCAATTGGCAAGCGTGAAACAATCAAGAAACTCAATAACAACGTTGGATCAAAACTCGGAATTATGGACACCAGAAAAATAGCACGCCACGCAACAAAATCACACAGGCCATTGGCTAGTGAAAATAGAACTAGTTGTTCAATAAGGTCAGGTAGTCAAATATACACCTTTGTCTTGCACTACAGCGGAGTTTAGTCTTGCTTCCGATTTCACGAGGGGTCACGTAACATGAGGTTGTCATGAATCATTAGTACTCTGATTGTACTAATGGAGAGATAATGTTTGAAACCCCGTACCCATTCGGATTGTTCAGTGGAACAGCTACCAGGCAAAGCAGAATACCATCGTTTGCAGATGAATGACAGCTTTCCTAATGAATATAATCCTCTGTAGTAATTCTCTCAAGTTGTTTTATCACACTTTTTCCTGTCATTGTAGTCAAACACGGCAGCTTGGAACGCAGTATCATCCATCATAAAGCAATTAAATATTAAGGACAAATAGTTCCGACCACATGATTACAAGTTCGAGTTCCGAATACCTCAGTTCCTCTTGTCAAGGTTTGATCAGACTGACAATGACCCATTGCAGCATATATCTTGTTGCGTAAACACTGAAAGCATGACTTATCTAAAAACTACATGGCTTGTAAAAAAAATTTTCATATAGCTCTGTTGTTATCGGTCTGTGCCTGTCTAGACTTTTTTCGTGTGTTTATCTGTCTATTTTATTTTTATCAATCTATTTTGTTTCATCCTAGTCAATTAGCACCCCCGTTTGCCCACGGTATTTAGATTCAAACATAATAACACCAATATGACCAGGTGAGGAAAGTACGAGATATAATTGCGGTATGGTAAAAACTTTTTTTGTACAAAAACTCCATTATTCATGTGGAAATAGCATATCGAAAAGACTCACTTCAGCATACATGTCCACTCGAGAAATTTTCAGTCCAGAAGCGGCAAACTGAGGAATGGAAAAGTTGACCATAATAGACGGATTGCCAGATGGAGCAGTAGAACCGGGACTAAGGATCGCCTGGAAATACACAACAGTAGAGAAAGCACATCGTTAACAAATCGAGAGTTTGACTGTATTGATGCTACTTCACATAAATTTAACTTTACGCTGTTGTAACAGGATGAACACTTACACATTTTTATCGTTGTTTCCACATTAAACGTACTAACCATCTCGTCACTCCACAAAACGAAAGAAATGCTACTACGGACATTACACTCAAGTCACTGAACGTGGGAGACAAGTACCAGTCTTACAATTACGAAAGCAAGCAGAGCATTCGAAAGTACCGACCCGAACTTTAACCTTGGAGCTATTCGATGACTATATTCTGATTAGCACACCAGCATTATCCTGCAGCACCACTTTACAATGTGGAAGTGTTAAGAGCACCTTCTACAAACAAAGTGAAGCATTTGAGTGATTCAATGTTGTCTCCGTCAGTGGCTGCAGAACTGGATAAAGCAATGTTGTCTGCATAATCTGTATCAGTCAGCTTACTATTTAACAAAGCTTCACGTTGAGATTCTCGCAAACTCTGAGTGCTTCTTCCAGACTATTCTGTACTGAACAAATGAGAAAGAACAAAAGAAAGCACACAGGAAACCAAACGCCACTTGGAGCAGGAAATGGTTGAGAGCCACTGACAAACAAACAATCCGCATTAGAAACGGGTAAATAAAAATTTCCATAAACTGACTGGAACTTCATCACAAGGGAGGCATCCCCAGAAAACATGGCGGGCAACCGAAGTAATAGCAGTCTTTAGGTCTAAAATTACCATGGCCGTTAGCCAATAAAAGCAGTACCAATACCCGAGTGTCTGCCATAGCACAGTTATGATCGATACACTCCTGAATAGTCTTCCAGCATGTGGTTAACTTTGTCTCTCAGAAGTCACCTCGCAATGAGACTAACGAGTCCGATATGTGACAGGGACGAAGATAATACCTCCGTGAGATATCTGGACGTCGTTTTGTAGCCCAGCTGGAGCCCACGGTCCCCGTCATCAAATCGAATCCACTTCAAGCGTAAGATGTTTCACATTTGAAGCTCTTCCCAATTATTAAACAAGCCATATCATTTGTCAGTGACCCTGCAGTTGTCATATGAGGCTTTAAAAAAGTCTAAAGAGGAAGATGACGGTTGATAAGCATCACTCTAGCGACACCACTTCAGTCTATTATGTGAAACAAAGGAGTGTAATCTGTTCACATGACAATCTATTATCACCACGTTGGGGGAGCGCTGGAAAAGAAGATCCGGATTTACTGCGTTATAATAAATTAAGCTCTAGAAATTGGCTTCCGAAGGAGGATCGTTGGGAACGCCACAGAAAGATACACAGTTTAACGAACTGACTCAGACTAGTTAAAGTGTTCTTACAAGTACCTAACCCATCTTTTCATTAATAATCAATAGAAATTAAAAACAAGGACTACAAAAATAACACCCAACTATTTGGTGATAAAAATGCGTTTGCTATCTCTTTGACTAATTCATTCCAGAAATCCTGCACCAGTTGTGTGCATTTGGAGTTTGCCAGCGTGAGTCGGCCATAAGACTTAACGGTGTGGACCCCAGTACAGTATCGTAACTCGGGTGCGGTCTTTTCACCTCAACTTCATGCTGTACATGGTATGTTGCTGAGGCATCGAAAATACACGTGTTTATTATTCCCTCTTCTCACTACTCACAAGTAGCTAAAACGCATCCGTAAAATATGCAAATAAGACGGTAGAAACTCAGCCTGTCAAATCCTAATGCGGAGCATCTAGGATCGAGGACAAACTGATCGACCAAATTATAAAAAAGCCAGTGGAATGTCATATCATTTATCTCCAAAAGTAAACCATTTCAAAACCACATGCACACAATGTCACATAAAAGTACTGAGTGAAGGTCGTAGTGCAACAATCGTTAGTAGTATTGGACCAATGTACATCAAACGGTCCAATAGATTGCTGTGTTTTATACCAAGTGGATAACATAGCAGGTGGGATCAAAATAAACAAAAAGTACGCGCTCGTTCAGATGACTGACAAAAAATTAAAGAAAAAAGCAAGCAGTACAACTGGATGATCAAACGGAAAGCCCTGTTCACATTCTACAGAAAAACTGGATTCATATGACATTTGTTGTGCCCGACACAATCGCGTAACCGGAAAGGTCACGCACTTTCGTCCGTGTTGTTTATAAGCAGTCGTGAATATCGAACTCAACCTCAATCATCGAACCTAATAGGATAGCAATTAGTGAAAATAACTTAAGGGCACTTGATGTCAATATAGACCATACGACTGAGAGCGTCAAGAATGGAATGTATGAGATTGAATCTTATTATCATCGATCGAAGTAAACCAGTAGTTAAGACTGAGATTTAACTACCATATGACCAGGCTGTTGGTTGATCTATGAACTCGATCTCAGACGTACTTATGGTCATCATATATCTTACAATAATTTACTATTGTTCACTTAACGATAGTTCGCGACTGAAATAGCTAGTTGCACAGTCAGTGATCTTTGCCGATTGACTATTTTAGGTTGGATACCCGACACACATATAGGAAGCATGGTGCAGCATCTTCCGGATTGGTCTTGCGATCAATAACGCTATGATTTCATTCGAATACATTGTAAACTGATCGTATTCGTTATTCATATGGAAGAAACACACTGATGGTCTACAATGAATGTAGACGGTGCTGAACACGAGAGAGGTGACCACTTCTTTCAAAGTCTATTTCGTTATTAATGTGTCTAATAGTTGAAGAAATCCGAGTGTTATACTCGTAAAACTAAATGATCTGTATATAATGAGCAGTGAACAAACTGCTGGATTGAAAAGTTTGCGCAATTATCCGGGCCTTTTTAAGTCGAATGTTTAATAAGTTGTATTGTGTCAATGGACAAAACAAGATAGTTCGTTTTGGTCACTTACTGATTTACGCCAATGTTTATTGCAGGCTAATGTTGAATAAAAAGCTATATATGAACGCGTGATCAAGGGGTACGGGATAAAAAGCTCTACCCAGAGGTCAGGGAAAAGGGTGTGCTGCTGAAGTTAAGTGGAGCCGACGGTCGGCGTGCCCCAAGTAGCGCCGTAAACAGTCCTCCACAAAAAGCTGGGCGCACTAACTATCTCCTCTGATGATCATCCGGAATGCTGACATTTATGCAGAAGGTGGATCAAGTGGATTACAGTAGTCGGTTGCTAGGACTCAATAGGACTGATGCAGCCGATCTTCGTTCGTGGATTGTAACAAAGAAGAAGAGTTCACCTTATTACAGGGATCCGGGAAGTAAACTGAGGCAAACAAAGAGACTGATATTCTGCGATCAAAAAAAATACAAAGTTAATTATCGAAAGAATGTGACCTATTTTTGCAATACAACGCCTTAGCCTAAGCTACGCGAAGTGCACAGTGTCATCGGCAAGTGACTACCGGCAATTGAACCGTTCGCCGCATTCTCCAGACCTAGCCTGAAGTGAAGTTTGTTGATTTGGAGAAAAGGCGAAGAGGAACACAACCTGAGGTCAGCCTGTCGGAGAGTGATTGAGTTCCCGAAACAAAAACCTCATGAAGAGAGCAGATGACTTGTTGGTGAGAATCATGTTCAAAAACGCTAACGGTTTTTCAGTACCAATCTATGATAGTATGGTCATACTGGGGACACTGACAGTCTCTCGTGTGCGTATGTAGGACATTTTTGGCAGTCAAAATTCCCTTCGACTGACCTTACCGCACTCTTTCCCGTGACCCCGTCTAACTAGACGCTAACTATTGTTTAATCTTACAAACGGCGTCTAAAAATACTAACTTCTCCAGCCCACCTTCCTCAGTCATTAAATCTCACTCGTCTTCCCTTATACACATTATCTATCAATCGCATTCACCCAGCCCTGTGAATACGGACTTCTGACGAGCCGTCCTGAAACTGTCAATAACTAATCGGTCCGCCCGAAGGTCAGATATTTAGACACACATAAGACCGACCCGATTGCATTTCGTCGGTTCATCCTTTCCTATCGATCGCATGTGTTTGCTTGGACCCTTGACGGTCTATTGTGGTCAATTACTGTACTCTATCCCGCGAATGCAAAGAAATTGAGGTTTGTTTGTTGTACTTGATCATACTGTTAATAGTACCACGTTTCCAGCGACTTGATTTGGTTATGATATTTTGTATCGCTGGTTATACGTGCATCGCTCAATGTTCGTCGGAAGAACATACACGAGTGTCTGAAGTTAAAATGATATAAACCGCGCCTATCTGCCGGGATCGAGTTCCCCAATGGCCGGAAGTTATCGCTTGGATCATGAAGATGGTTGATCTGCATAGTCGTCCGGCCACTCCAACCTGACGCGCTTCAACGCAAACGAAGCCAGTCAACGTGGACTTTCAGATTGAGAGTCTGCATCAAAACTCATCACTAGTTCGTTGGTTATGCAACTGAAGCCACTTGAACAAACAAGCTCACATGGCTGAGTCGGAAAATTAAAAAAACGTAACGCCTACATTTCCCTTGAGTGTTGGGTTCGCATGTTTCGGTTCGATTCGTCCAATATCCCATTGGAAGAGCTTGGATGTGGAGTCAAAACTAACACGACCGGCGCTGGGAGTAACGTTCATATTGGAAACACTCGCAGGCATCTGGATGGTCAATCTGACGGAATCCATCTGTGTAGAACGGGAGAAGAGTGCAGACTATTTTAGATGGTTGTACGGTCAACACACCATTAACAGCTGTTTATTCAGTAGACTATATACAAGCAAAGGAAACAGAAAACGCTGAGCAAAAGGCTTTTTTTATTCTCCTTGAAAACGTACGATAGAATGACGAGATGGAAACAGTTAAATCGATAGTTTAAACAGAAGGTTATCATGCGTCGCGCGTGGGGAATACGCAAACCGCTATGATTAAAAAACTTACTCAATAATCACTAAGGGGTCTAGTCGGTTGGTTACGGTAGGATAACGAACATTGACACAAATTTTAGATAATCACTGATTACAAATGATAGATTTTGGACAAAATGCAATCAACGGCGTAGCTACATCATTAAATCGGACCAGGCCAGTTTGCACAGGATCAATCAATCAGTTTACAGTGCGGACGGCTTAGTTGGAACCTGTTTGTTGATGAGTTCATGTTCGTTGAACGTTGGCAATTAAAGAAAGATAAATCCATAGTCTAAAGGCTCGGTGTAAACAATACAAATGCACAGAGATGCAATACTGAACAGTGAACAACTGTCTGTTAACTTGGTGTCTGCAAATATTGATAGCTGTAGGAAAGTAAGAAGGGTGTAAAGAAAAAAAAACGAATTGCATAGTTTAGCCATCCTGAATAAGAGGCACAATAAAGCTGCACAAAACAACTTGGTGGCCCACTTAACATGGGATGACTGACCACGTACTGACATGTAAATGGTTAACAAAGTTGTGAGGAAACACTCAATCAGCTGCATTTTTCATTAGCTCACATAACGGATATCAGTCTGACCAGTAGGTGTATTAGACCGGGCCGCCGCTCACCGCAATAGTAATGTAAAATAACCTGGATTTGCTAAAAAGGACAAAGAAAGACGAAGAAAGCAGAAATGTCATGAACGAAGACGTGCTATTGACTGCATCATGTTGCCACCTCGGAGAGCATTACTAACCAACGATTTGAATGATCACGAGGACTTCAACCAGGCGAAAGACATCTGTCCGCTTTACCCAACGGAATAGTTGAGACTATTATGATTCGTGACAACTTCGTTGCTTGGTAACTTTGTGGTGTTACCAAACTGCTGATGACTTTAATAAATAATGCCGTTTGGGAAAACTCTCAGAAAGGATGTGGAGCAACAAATATTGGATACAGATAAAGGATATACCTAGGACAGTTGCGTCTTCGAGACACAATACGTACTGGAGAAGAAAAAGCACAGAAATGCGAACAGAGATGTGTACTCATTCGAAAGGGTATAAGGTTAGTGTATTCCATCATTTCTATCCCAAGACCGCTTGTTGACCGAGGTACAGATTGAACGGAGACGTAAACTGAGGAATGAGACAAGCTTTGCGACAACGAGATCACTTATTCAGAGAATAAACGTACAGAATATGTTGGATGTGAGGCAAACCCAACACAAAGAACATAACTCTGAAGTTATGTATAAATTACCTTGTCATTTATGAGAAACGGATTTCGTGATCATTCGAGCATTGTCTTCCGCTTTCCCGCGGCGCTCAAGGCAATTATATATATATATATATATATATATATATATATATCAGTTAAGTAGGACGGCACGACAGAACGGATGAGAAAATTGCAACCCAGCTTAGTCGCTCCAATATGTCACTTTTAACACATACGATGGTCGTTCGGTCCCACAAAAATGGAGGAAGCGGATGAAACTAACTGAGGACTATCACATCGCAAAAGGTATTTTCGTTAGTCACCGCCTAGAATTGAACAACAACTAATTGGATTTACTCACCAAGTTGTGCGACAGTACCAACGCGAATTTAGTAAAGTGTGTGTGGTTGATTGTGTCGACTGAAGTAAGACGGAGTATTTTACATTCGGCGGTGTTTCGATACAATTCAAGAATCGACTGAACACAGCCTGTTGATATGCATCTAAACAACTAATGATGTACGACAAAGTGCTGATATCTAATATAATGATTCCATGAGATCGATGATAGATGATTCCGAAACTCGTGCGCAAATGTACACTTTAACCGACAAAGGTTTAGAAACCCAGACTCATAAAAGTTAGTTACACTTACTGAAAACACTTGACACTTTAGACAATGTATGCAGTTTCTGCTGCGGTTCAAATCCGGACGAAGTCTGGAATTTCTTAAAATGGATCGCCTCAAAATTAACGGAACTGTCACACTGCTAACCCGTTAGTCATAACGCTCTCGATCAGAAAATGAAACTTCTGCCAGATAACTGATAGAACTAGAAAAAGCCGACTTACTGTATATAGCTCAATTATTATTCCACACCCATGGACACAAGATCAATAATAATGCTCTCATTCCTTTTAGTGAACGTCCCATTGACCTTGTACAGAACAAAGTGAAATTTGTCTCATCTATCAAGCAAAGTCTTTGAATTTGCATAACACTCCATCAGTCGATATGCAAACAGTCGCCGTAGCTCCAAATTCTCACTTGGGATCATGCCAACGGGCAATTAGCACAGTTTTTTGACAGTTATGCATCGGCCATCCAAGTATCGACTGATCGTTGTGGTGGATAACTCCTTCTCGAACTCAGCCTTGACGCGCAATCTCAAAAATTGCAGTGTCACCGTCGGGTCTATGGAAATCCACTCCAATAACATATCAATCTCAGATTCTGTTAGAATCTTGCTCCTGTCCTTCGCGAGACTGCGCTTCATAACTGATGCAATCCACATGAAGCCACTTGTAAGCGGTATTGCACTTGATTCCGTTTAGAGCGGTAACCATACGCCAGTCATCGCCCCTTTCGAATGCTTCGATAATACGTCTGCGTGTTTCGGGACTGATCCGAGTGTAATTGCGTCCGTCAGCCATGTATACAAGAGAACTAATGAAAATGTCCTCACAAACTG
>JTDE01002327.1:77709-92297 GCA_014338405.1 Paragonimus skrjabini miyazakii | reverse complement strand
TCATCAACAAATGTCATTTGATTTTTCTACCGAAGTTACACTTGTAAGTACCACTAATCTCCCAGATAGATTTGTGAAATGATTAAGGTCGCAGGATTATTAATAAACGAAGTGTGAACCGTGACACACCTGCTGTGAATTTCTACCATTGGGTACAACAAAAGACTAATAGTAGATGACGACAATAAAATGTGAAAATCATCAAATATTCATTAGAAATTAATCTAGTGGGTGTCAATTTGGCTATTTCATGTGTAGCTCTATAAACCGACAGATATATAACTGAACAAACAAAAAATGACTCCCGACTTTGGAATAGGAGTCAACATAAGGTGAAACAGTATGTCTAGACGGTACAAACAAAGTTTTGTATGCGTCCGCGGCATAAAGATGAAACCATAAATGTGTAGTTGTCCATTTATCGGTTGTATTATCAACAGTGTGGAGTAGAGTTGTAGATGAACGAACAGCCCAAGCATATTTAAGTTTGGAGTTAGACAGAATGCAAGAATAAACTTATTAAGTAAAGATACAACTCGCGGAGTTTCTATTCACATCTAGAATGAAATAAAAATATTAGATGAAACCGTAATGTGAAAAATGAGCATTCCCGTTGAACATAAAATCTTGATGTTAAAGGAGAAGACATTGAAATTATTAATGAATATGTAAGTTATAACCAGCAAGTGCTATAAAGAGGTTCAGGTAAATTTTGAAGATAGGTAAAATAAGTGGAGGGAGGAAATTCAACGTTTAGCGAATAAAAATGACGGTATTTTCTTTAAGTAGATGAGACTACTTTTATAAAAATAAGGAATACTAAACTTTCGCCATCTTCCGAATCATAACATCTGGCTCCTCGTGCAGGGAAAGAATCAACATTATGTAGGTAAGTTATTGACGCGAGTTAATTAGGTGAACATAAAACCATTTTAGTTGAATAGGAGACAAGCCGCTTGGAACAAAGTTACTAGGCATTTGCTATCATTCACATCAAACTTAAAACAGTCGTTTTATATCTGTTACATCTATGACATAAACGTATATTCGAGCAGCTACATTATGTGCAGTTTTATTTTTACACAACAATCAACAGTTTACTTTATATGCAGAAAAAAAAACAAAAACGAACTAAAGCCACAAGCCTTGATGATTAATGAACTGTTGGCAATGGCTAGATGTTCAAAACCAACGTCGGCATAATCCATCTAACTCTTAATGCAAATAAACAAATGTAAAACCATTGTTAATTTTCTTTACTACTGCCTAAGTTTTCATCTATATCTTACAGCCGAATCAAACATCTATTTGAAGGTGAAGTAATTACAGAATGTAAAATCACAGAAGTGTTCACGATTAGCTAACATTTAGCAAAATAGATTAACTGATCAATAGTCCTGTTTTCCACTAAGTTAATGAGTGACAGTTTTCCGAGGTAAATGTGAAATGAGGCCAAGTAAGGTACAAAGGGAGAACAATGTACGGCGAATGGGGACATATACAATTCTTTATCTGGATCTAGCTCACAGTATTTTTATATGTTTGGGAAAGGAATGTCTAGTATCAAAGATAAAGTAAAAAGTTTATATCCCATACATTTTGGATTGTTAGCAAAACGATTAAAGAAGATTGAGTGAAATAACTGTTTTTTACTAACCTAAAAGTATTGAGAATTTGTGATCAATTTCCTGGTGTACAATACAACCACGAAAATAACAGGCTCACATTCAAAAAATCATTTGCTATTATAATTTAAATATGTCTTCTAACATGAAACAAAATGTGTGAAGTCAAACAATGTCTTTATTTTCAACGTCCAGTTTGAGATAAAACAACAGTTGTAGTTGATGAGTTATTTATGACTTTGAAAGTAAACGCTGATGAAGAAATGCGTTTTTAGGAATAAGTGTGGACTATCAACCGACAAACCCGGAAAGACTTTTATACAAGGCAGGGGATAAGATTATGTCTTAGCATCAGACTCTGGAGATAGTAACATCTGCAAATATTAGCAACAGAAAGTATAAAATAGCCTTGTAATAACACAAATCTCAGAAAATAATGCACGCGAAATTGCGTTTTGGAGAGCAACCGAGTTTGCGTCTGGTTGGAAGGACACCTGACCTTTGTAACATGCGCATAAAAAGTCGTTCTCTCAAAATTTTATGAAAAATGTTGGACCACATTTTTGCTTGGAAAAAAATTGCTTCTTATTTACTGGTACACTTGAAAACATTGGCGCCATTATGAAGAATAAGTGGGTTGTATTGGTTTTGCTATTCAGGACGACAAAAATGGTTGACATTGGTGGACGAGAAATGAAACTGAGTTGTCAGCTTATTACGCATCGGTAGACGTATAGGAAAACGTTTCCGAAATATTCGACTTCATTGGAATAAACGTGCACTGTCGAATGTGGATAGCATTGCCTCAGCAGTTACCAATTTTGTATTGTGTTGTGAGCTAAGTGAATACAATTTGTGAAAGTTTGGTCCAAAATATGAACGCACTTTGGGAACAAGCGTCGTTGGCTCACCTGAATCTCCTACTGTCGACGATTCAAACTGCATCAATTCATCTTACCTGGTCATGTTCTTAACGTGACTAAGACACCTGAATCAGGACTTTCACACGCAGCGCGTAAGAAAACTTTACGGAAAACACAAAATTTCCGGGTCATTTCTTCAAAACTGTAGGAGGACTTTCGTGCGGAACAGTTGAAACCATTCAAATGCTCCATTATTTTCTATGCACCTTGGTATGTTTTGCCACGTTGATTCGCCTGTAGTTACGCTGACATGGAAGAAATTAATTTACTTCCGGCCACATGTAAAAGCGTTTTCTCTACAGGATGATAGATTTTAGGTAACGGTTCTGTAATGCAGCTGAATCTTGAAGAAAAGACAACAGGTTCTGACTACAGTAGTTTGTGTGACATTGGAATTCCAAACCGAGCAAACTGAACTCTAATGACTGCGGAAGTAATCCGTTTACCTGTTAATCGAATTTAACTGAACTGCTAGCTGACGCTAACTTTGGATGTAAGATATTTTTAGCATCGTTGCCAGACAGCTCGATTTTTCTTTTCCTGAAAAACCTATGATGCTTAGCGATTTCCTTCTGTTTCATGCGACTCGGTCATTTCCGTTATTGGCCTGTATAATTATGTCATCACAGGCGACACCAATTTTGAGCTCAGCTAAATGCAGACAAGAGTCAGTTCACTCAAAATGTGTACGCTAAAATGTGTGTATGAAAAGGATTAGTATTATTCGTATCTACTATTAGTAAATGAAGTGTCGTCTCGTTAATAAAGCATTTGTGTGCCCAAATAATTCTAAAGGAGTATTACTTACTGAAACTTATTGAAATGCTTTCCTCTAAATGTAATCATTTCTCGTAGATTTTGAAAACGTAAGTTTTGTTCAATACATACTGCATACTTCTAAAGCACTTCTTGTGAATTCATGCTCACGATTATTAACTGCGTGCTCTTAGGCAGGAAAAAGATTTCAAGATGTTCGGCTAACAACTGTTTTTCATGGTAGGTAATAAAATATTGACTTCAGTTAGGTGTCACTTATCATATAATCTGCAGAAGTAGGAATCATAAGGTAAAAATTAATATGTATGTTTTCGTATTTTTGGAGATCTTTTTAGAATCATCCAGTTCGTTTCTCACTAGAAGAATGAAGATCTGGCACTGTTTTTATTAACATGCTAGCTGTGTCTGCATAGGCAGCTCTTTAATCAATGGATTATATCGTTCCATTATGAAAACACAAAACTTAGTGTGTAGGTTAAACGTTTTCAATAGAGAATTTTCATTAACTGAGAATCTAACTTTAAAAATCAGTAGCAAAATCCTGATAACTTTTAAAGGAGTTGCCTTTACCTTCATCGTCCTATATCAAGTTGTAAAATAGAATAAAATGAATTTTGATTTTATAAAATACTGCGAATTTTATTTCTGAAATTCGCAAGTGTTGTTTAACTTTGAACTTTTCTTTCAAACGGATTAATTTATAAAGTCTTATAATGAAGTATTTTTTGCAATCCGTGGAACACTTTTTTCTTTAGATTTGTGTCAAGCATGAGTGTTAAATTTGCCACTCAAATACACTAGCGGAATCACTCAATTATCCTCTTTAAGCTGACGGGTTAGAACTTTGTCCTATTCCGTCATCAGCAGTTCTAGCATAATTCATGTTTCGTAAACAAACAGGGAAATTTTGTTAAGTTTTGGCCAAATTAACTATTTTTACGGCAGTCATAATAATTGATAAAAATTCTAATTAAATTCCTTCTGTTTCAAATTCTTCTTATCCCCCTCTACAGGGCATAAATATTACTGCATGCTTTTTCCACTAATATTGTCTAAAGTCATGCGGATTTTTCCCTAATTTAAGGAGCGTTATCACAACAAACAGACGTTTTTCATTCGGAATCACTTTCATTCGGTTGAAACGTCGCATACTAAACTGAATTAGGGGGCATCAGTTATTTTCTATGGATTTCAGCATTGTTTTGCTGCACAAAAACCGTTAGTTACAAAGCGAATAGGTTTACTTGATCAAATTAACAAACCTTCCGCTCTCTTCTCTCTTTAGCTGAAGGGAGACAGTAATTCTCTTATAAAATGTGAATTTATAAGTTGTGGAAACACCATATTTCTTCTGTTTTCTTTCTACCTACTCGCTTTTCAAAAATCTCATGGGTTGGTCAATGAAATGTATCCTCGGTTCGGTTACTCACTTACTGTTATTCAGGTCACCGCGAATTAATTAAACTGCTTGCATTATGCATAATATATTCTTGGATATTCTCACGCGTCAACCACGCCATATTCTAAAAAACTACGGTTTACTTTAATGAAAAAATGAAAGTGAACAATAAGTGTCATAAGTTATCGATATTTTTAATACATACCATTACCCCACGAGGAGCAAATGATAAAAATCACAATCAATAACTAACCGCAAACTGTATCACGTAAGGTGCACACCCAAACTACTTTGCAAATGAGCTCAAGTGAACACAGCAGAATAGTTGATAAAAACCTGCTAGACAAGCGGTACTGTTGAATGTCACGAACAAACCTCTTATCACAAAACAGGGCTATTATAAACGCTTTGAGGACTTCGCAATTTAACCTAGAATTAAACCAATGAGAAACGATTGGCAAAATTCAATTGATCGAAAGAATTCTTCTTTCACACATTTCATCACCTTTTTAACGTGACTTGGGACTGTCAAAAAATTATACATTTTGAAACAACACTTTTGAGTTAGAATTGATGAATCTCAATCCGGCTGATATTTGCAAAGTGCAAAGACAACAGAGGATTTTCCCGTTCGAGTTAGCCACCTTCATTTGTTAACGTACATGGACACTCTACAGCTGTGTAATCAATGAGCAGTGTAACATTTGACTTCAAGTGTCACGTGTCACAGCGACAGCCCAGTGACTCAAGGATTGCAAGCTATCGTTTTCGAAAAACAATTACATCTTCAGATTTGGCCGCAGAAAACGGAACTGAAACTTGTTATAATATCAACTGGTCTGAATCCAATTATAGAGATGTGCCTATACCTCAATGGTTTTCTAAAACCGACTTTCGCACCTCACCTGTGAGTTTTTGAGGTTACTGCTTTAGGATGAATGAGGAATCACATAACATGAAATGAGCGAAAGCCTAAACTATTTTGAATCGCTAGTTTTGATAGCACTTTCAGAAAAGCGGACATAAGAAACAAATTGGTTTAACCCACCTAAGCATAAATCACTTGATGATGATATTACTGTAACAGCCCATTTATTTCTACTAAGTGAATTATGGTTATAGTTTGACGATTACTTGACTTATGGATTCTAATAGTTTTTAACTTTTGGGATTGTTTTGTGATCGCCTCTTTCGAGTGTTGTTGTTTCTAACGTCGGCACAGTGTGCGTATTGCATTTAATCGACCATTAAAGAGCAACTGGTATTTGTCAGAAGTTGGTTCTGGTGAACGAATTGATTCCGACTCAAACGCAAACACCGTTTATAAAAGTATAGCTCATTCACACAAAGTAGTCAAAGCTCAAATATTTTGTTTGACCGTTCAGCTCTCAACCCTTTTGCTTTTGACAATTCTTTATGAAATCCTTCATGTAAACTTATCACACAAGCTCTGGTAAGAAGTTGCAGTTGCTTTTTCCTAAAATCAACCCAGTGAATGTTATGCAGTCCTAGTTTATTGTATCAGCATCTTTTCTAAGGATTTTCGAACTTTTGGTTTAAGTGCTTGTCAACTCTTTATGCAGTTTTGGTTGCTATCAATTCAAAGATAGCTAAATAAGTAAATTCTTAAATTACGAAATAAATTTTCATCCCAATTGTTGCCGTCCGTTTTTTCAAGATCACTAAGAAGTGACAGAAAGTACAGTTTGTCTGCGTAACCCATGGTTATCATTTTTCAGGAACTGTTCTAAATACGACTCGATTAATCCGTCGAAAGATTGATCAAATATAGTGTAAAAAAGGTATAAGCATCAGTGATCACCTTGCACCTAGGCAGATAGCGCCGGATTTTAGAAGAACGCAAAGAACATTTGGTAGTAAATAGCTGCGTATGTATGTTTTTATGTGGCAACTATCTATTTATATGAACCACAAATTTGAATGATCAGCGGGAGATTGGATTCCAATTTGAGAATTTATCCAACCAAATGTTTCGATTCTGAGGTCAGTCTTGTGCAGCTTAAATCAAAATTGGTTAGTAGCCGTTACATAAATCTCCAATCTGCTGTATTTCATAAGGGTAGAACAACCTGACAGCATCTAGATGCTCTGGAATTTTTGTGGTGGCAATCTACTCACCCGGGTAGAAAAACGCTCCGGCATTGTGTTTATCAACAAGTTTGGTTACAACAAGATATGATCGATACTTTCAGACGTTAGCATATCGAGGTAGAAAGAATGTGAGGGAAACAAAACGGAACTTTTTGAAAATCAAATCACTAATACCTTAAAAGTACTGCTACAACTGAGACTTATCACACAGGCTTAGTTTGACCAGGTGAAGCCAAACGAATCCACCATCTACGCTTATACAGACTCCCCAAAATTCAAGAAGGTGGTTATCCATTCAGATCGATACTTGAGTTAACCAAATGGTTGGCCAAATGGTTGGCGGAAATTATTTCAAATAGTCCTCGTAACAGTTTAGAGTTTGTAGATTCCGTAAGATACGTTAGCGTCGAATCCCGTTACTTGGGTTTCGTGGATGTAACTTCGCTACTCACATATTTTACCGTTGATGGAGACAATAGACTTTCCGCGTGATCACATAGGGCAATCGGAAAGCGCAGTCAGATTACAAAAGTAGGACTTAAGAGAATTGCATTTGAGCCGCACCCTCAACGTTCAATTTACGTTCAGCAGCAAGCTAAACTGATAGTTAGACAGCGTGGCCATGGGATATCATTTATGTGCACTGCTGGTAGACGTACCCCTGGGTAAACTAGAATCCAAACTTCAGTCGACTACTTACTGTCTTCATATGTGCCACCGATATGTTGACAAATTAGTTGTTGTCATCCTATCACAAGATGAGCAAACAACCATCCATCAGGGTTTAGATACAGCACAGGCTACGTTACGCTTCACCTCGGAGGAGAAGTCTAATAGTGCATTCCATTCTTTAGATGATAAAGTGGCCAGACGTCGAGACAGTAAACTGAGTAGGCCGGTATTTTGCAGACCAACGTGATCAGGTCAATGCAACAACTTCAACAGTTTTGTGTCCAATAAATAGAATTGAACTGTAGCCCAAGGCATGGCAACTAAAACAACAAAGATTTGTTCGGATGACGCAGTAAAGCAGGAACTGAAAACGGTTCAAAACCAGTTGAGGGAAAACAGTTACCCGGACCATTTTATCATTCCAAATATGGTGACCAAAATCCTGCTTGAGGAAATGCCCGCGGTCGAAAAAAAGGCATTGTTTAGAAAACTGCTTTATCAAAGAGGATATTGTAATAAATCAGCTTAATTGATGCATGTGTCAGTCACTCAGACTAACCTTTCTTCTGGCAGCCTTATCATGTTGATTCTCAACGGTACCGATGTTGACGGTGAGCCTGAATAACAGGCTATTAGTACACGATCAATCGATGCTCGTGTATTTACCTTCATGCTGCTGTTGTGCCGCAGAATATTTTGGTCATACGACTAGACGATTGTCAGAATGGCTCAAAAAACATTATCCAGCTTGGATAGGAACCGGCTATCCTAAATCGACCACATGCACCATCGTTACACAACTTGCCAACTTCAGCCATCTCCCGGACTTTCCCAAAGCATTCCGGGTTATCTGCAGATTTGCCAGCACAACCTTAAACACGCTGTCAGCGCATTCTTGTGACCGTCGAATAGATTGCAATCAGATTACGCAGACTTATCCTGTACTCTGAAAAAAAGGTTATTCAGCACGTGCTACTTTTGCAGTCACGGATCAATCGCATGCATTCTATCCACACACAGAGACACTTGATCCCGACCGTATGAGGTAACACACAATCCACGTCCGGTCTGGGTCTAACCAATTACATGGTGTCCAACGGTTGATTTTAATGTCATTCGTTAACACTACTTTCGTGAAGTTTTTGGTTTGTTTCACAACACGTCTTGATTTAGCCCGTGCAATTGTATTGGCTTTAGAAAGAATTATTAAGAACAATTGCTCACCACACATCTACTTCCAATTTTGAATTGTTGGTGGTTGCTGAAAAGACTTGTGAAAATCGCATTGACAAATCACAAGCGCATCAGCTTACAAATATTTTGAATTTTTTAAGTTACACCATTGTTATTGTTTCGAACCTTCGTATTAGCATGTTTACACTCAAGTGGAGAACAATCTGTCAAATGTACAATGCTGGAAGTATGGGCTGATTAAATCGATTGAATTCGTAAAAGCGAATGATCGTTTCTTAATCAGTCAATGCTGTTTGAGTGCCGATAAACAAATGGGATTCGATTAAATTGGTTGAGCCATAGTTGTGATAGTTGTATTCAGAGACATATTGCGGATCGCTTCTATCGATAAAAGACAATCGTTAGAGTTCATTACCACGACTGTGCTTTGAACCATGTTCTAACTTCAAATTATGTAGCCCTGCCGCTAGTTGCACCAATGACTTCAGATCACAAAATCATAAATGTTCAAATGATAAATGTTATCCACCTTTACTGGAATAGGGATGTTCGGGTTGTTCGTTTGTCTCTAATTTGGAATCATGAAATAATCTGTTGGCCCCAGTCGATTATCACAAAAATTGAGCTGATTAATAGAGTGAAAATTGTAGAATTCACTGAAATTGTTTAACAATGTACGGATCACTAGATAGGAAGCTTGCCAGCAATCGTGCGTAGAAATCAAGGATGTTCGACTGTTCAGCATTTTGGGTTTTTTAGAGATATCTAGGATGAACAGAAATTATTCTAATTTAACGTTCGTATTTCTTATTTATTTAAATTTAATGTGATTAAATTGACAAATACCTCGTTCAACTTATAATAATGTTCGGTCAACAACTTGAAGCTAACCACTTGGACGAAAACGAGCTTACGCACACTGCCCACGGTCGACCGTTTTGAAATTCTTTCGAAAACTATTTCTTTAATTTAAATTGAAGCCGAAATTTTTGGTCGAACAACAGATAGTTTGCTTACCAAAAACTTGTGTTAGCTGCGCTGGCGTTTTCAATTCACTGAGTTTCTGTTTCATTGGACAAACGATACACAATTGTCCGATGGCAATCTGTAGGTGTCGGCAATGTGTTGGAAATTCACAACTACCCCCTCCCAACCTGTTCAGTCCAGTGATCGTAATCCAGTTTGTTTGAGAACTATCTGTCACAATTTCAACAACGTAACACAATTTGCCTACATGGTCAGTTGCAAATTGTCATCAGTTCTCAACAGTTATATGATTTGAGATACTGCATTCTTTTACTTCCCGTTTGTTCGTTTCTGTTGTGTTTGCCTCTAGAGAAATAATTGTTTTCAAGTCTGTCTAGGGTTGTGGTTCAAATTGGTCATATTCAACTGACAGAATAAGCTATGGAGTAAACATGCTGGTACTTAGTCTATGACTTGATTAGCCATTAGACAGTTAAAGCCAGCTTCCTCAGTATGCCAAGATTCTATCGGCAAGGCACAACTCCCGACTAATATCATTAATGCAATCAACGCCAAAATATCCTTAAGCTAAACAATTCGACTCTGAACATTCTTCCAGTATAATCAAATCAACGGTAAACACTTTTAAAATATGACTTCCTACTTTTGTAGAGTTTAAAATCGGTCCACACACGCTTAAGTTTAAGCAAACGTTTGCTCGTTGTTGCACTCTGCCTCGCTGGCTACATCGCTGTATGGTGGCTTTCGGTATTGTTTGTAGAATTGTCTAAACGTACGCCCTGACGTTTTTTGCGTTCAGTTAAAAGGGTTCGGTTATTTAATTATGAATATTTTCAGCCTGCCACATATATCCAGAAGATAATCGGTGACTCTAACCATTCATTGTACACTGCACTCATTCAGCGATTCTTAATGTATGAACTGGTCAAGTGTTCAACCCAATGTTCGTGAGAATATCTGAACACATAGCGTCATTTATATTCTACCCACATTGGTGAGATAAGCGTACAGTTGCCAACAATTTGGATATACTTCTGCCCACATATATTGAAAAATATTTTATGATAGCCTATCTCACCACTACAAACAAATCGAATCTGCCAAAGTACACTGATGATCTAAAACTTATAGTTGTTTGAACTTGTTCAACATTCAACCAATCACAAAATGTTAGATAAATTGAACAAAATAAACAACAGGTTGTACTTTACGTTAAAATATGTTGCCTTCGAACTATTATTTAATGTTTTATTGCAAATAATTTTCGAAAGTTATCTTAGGAAATGAAAATTTTTTCCCCCTTCCTTATAATGTTACGATATAGTAAGCCATAAACAAAATTATAAGACAAAAATCCACGAAAGAAACAAGTCAACTGCCAATTGTGCCGGTGTCTTTAATCAGCTATTCTTGAGTCACCGACGTAATTGGCATTGAGAGTTGCGGCACAGAAACACTGAGCATCAATCGGAAGGTACACTTTCAGAATGAACCGGTTATTCTTGTGGTAGGCGATTACCACTAAACGTGAGAAATTATTTCTACGACACTTAAGGAGCTCTATTAATCTAGCAGAATAGCCCACTTCGTTTGTTAAACAGGCAAAGTAGAAAGGCAAGTAATTTTCTTACATCAGCCACTTGTGTGCATTGTTCAGCGACCGATGATAGTTTGTTGACACACCAAATCTGCTTTCGTGAATTATGTTCGTTATCAGACAACTGTCCCTGTCACTTTAAATGTTTACATAAATACTTTTCGGGCAAAGCCATTAAAAAAACCACGAGAACTCTCACTGAGTTTAGTTTAAGAGGATTTGCCCAATCTCCACCCAAAACTACGGGTGGTATGATGTAAGTCGTCTGTGATTTTAGTTGTTCATTTTCTGACAGCTACTGGTTGAATACCGCTAAAAGCGAGTTTCGCATACTTTCAACACCCTGCTTTGGGTTTAACGGCGGTGTGAGATAAAGACCAAAGATATTTTTATGATATACTAATAGCTATGGAAATATGTGTATTGTGAAATTGTCTGTTGTGAGGGAAACTGCAATGCTGTTTCTTGGGGTGAGTATTCCATCAGTGAATGTTATAGGAAGTGCGCTCAGATTTCGGCTAATGATGATTTTGATAGAATCTCCCTTTAAATTGTAACCATTTATGTTACACCGATGCGGTATTGTATGAAGACTTCTTTGTCAGTCATAAAAGTGTGGCAGAGTGTTTTTGAACTAACAGTAAATGTACCGATCCACTGCAGAGGATGCCGGTATTATTGTTGTCCAGAAAAGCATTTTGCAGGAATTAATCCATCCTTTCTCAAGTTTCTCTAGCTAGCACATGTTTCATGAGGATTCTTTTATCGTACGTCAATTTTACGCATTTCCATCACTCTTTGGTTTTGTTGACTTCCTAATGAGAACTTACCTGACTCACCTGTGTCCATGAGGAAATGTCAGTGTACAAACGACAGCAGATAAATTGTGACATACAAAGCAAACCTGTCCAGTCTACCATTAAGTAGAATAATATACTTACAACAAACTATGAATTTGAAAAATGTTATAGGGAACTTTCATTTTAAACTAGTTCCATCATCTTTCAAATACACATGAGCACCGTTGATACCACATGATGAATACTAGTCGTGTAATCTAAACCATTTTAGTGCGTGTGCATCACGGTTACCTGTTAAAATTGATGTTCACCATCCCTTCCCTCTTTTCATAAGAGCTGTTGTAGTCCTTTACCATATATGTCTTGAAAGGGGATACCAGTTGAATAACCTCTCAAGTGCTTACTTGAGCTGAGTTTGACTCCCATCGTTTCTGTACCCATTGTCTAGTAAATAGAAATTTTTTTCAAATAAACCACAACCAGTTCGTTGAACAAAAGATGACCTGCGAAGTCACCTTCATTTTCTTACTAAATTCTGCAACCTGTCTAAGTTTGTTCACCTCAATCACCATCCACAACTTATGCAAGTCATAAGTTCACTACTATACCCACCTACAGAGATTATATCCGAAAGGCCAGGTATAGTAGAAGGAATCTGCCGTAGTGCAACATCAAGATCATAATGAAAGTCAAGATATTGCATTATGCACTTTCGTATGTGATTATTCGGCATTTAGTGAAATAATTGTCTCAAAGTTAACATCAATTCTTTTTTTAAAATGTCGGTCGTAATAAGAAACCATGTTAAGTGACGGATAAATGAGAAACAACTGGAAACCTGTGCAGAAGTATGTGGACTGGAAACCGGATTCAACTGAGAAGGTGAACGTATATTTAGAAAGACCAATATGAGGGACTGACTGGAATGAGAGACCCGTTCTTGACAAAAGCCAATCGCAGTTTCAACTGTTCAAACACGATAAATACAATGTGAATGTAATCCAGAATGCAGCGGGTCATCATATGTGTTTTAAACCATTGATCGACCACCCAAAAAAATGAACGGAAAATAGTACAGATAAGTGGGGATTCGCATGCATAAACAGAACCGTCTTGAATATTAAGCATGGCATGCAAGATAATTCGTTTCTTTCTGATCAACGGGGAAGATCATTTTCTAATTTTGCACACTAGAGACATCATGTGCACAATTCAGTAGAACCAGTACTTGGGAATTGACATAACGCTTATATAATGCGAAGCAAATAAAGATTATCTGCCATTTTCAGATATTCCTTTTCTGTTACCCAACAGTGACATATATTTCGGATTTAATATACACGGAACAGGGTTTCTACGTCAACTCACATGTAAGTTTATTAGCTGAGTATGTGCAAACTTGTTAACTGCTGGGATTTATTTAATTGAAAGCACTAGTTAGAGCTTAAAACGTCGAAATTTACGAAATATTCGGAAAATTTACATAAAGTCCAGAGTGTGGGGAATGCCTTATTTTCATAAATGAGTGAGTTGTGAAGTACTAACTGCCGAGAGGCGTTCAGCGTTTCCACCAACACGGCGAGAGTAGCCTATTATTGTGTTTTATTTTAAAACCTACTGCCGACAAAGAAAAATAAACCTTCCATTTTTATTGTTGTTTAAAACGTTCATAGGTACTTTAAGAGCAAAGGAAAGTTGTAATGCCTGCACGCATCTGAATATATGCTGATCGGTTTGAAAAGAAATCGGTTTATTGTTTCAGCTTTGGAAAAGGAGCAACATCAAGGTTTTGCACGAGAAGATTTCAGATGACGATGAATGAAAAACCAACCTAACCACCATTTGCCGCGTGTAATATAACACGGTTGTATAATGTATCAGTATTATACTGAGCGTTCCTGTGCTCTGCTGCAATTATTTCGGCAGCACAGTTAATAAAAACACAACTTTATATTCAAAATGTGTACAGAAAGCATGAGTTTGACTTCACTTGGTCCCCAGACTACTAAGGAAAAACGCGTGCGGAAAGTTCCAGCTTGAAACACTCTAAATGGCTCTGAATTGTTTCTTTTGCAAGTCACCCCTGAGCTTGTTCATTGGGCCAAGTTGAAGCGTTTTTATAACAGGCTGTTGGATTATTAAACCACTTTATATGGCTAGGTTAACTCTTTTCTGATATAGTGATAATACATTAAGAACAGTAGAACGTACATTTATAAGAAACCCATCGACGCAGTGTTCGTCATTTTTCAACTGTGTTCACCGTGGTGAGTTAAAACTCCGTGTACTGTTCTTCCTTGTTCGCAACCACACCGACATTCTTGACCAGTCTACTTAGGCGGAACGTTTTGGTTGGTGTCCTTCCAAAAGATTTGTAGAATTAGCACTGTTCAGTTTAGTTAATCCAGTCCAGCTCCACAATACGTTGGAATTTGACGAGTTATTTGGCTTCTGTACAAAGTAACATTTGTTGATGAACACATATATGACACATTAGCAGAA
>JTDE01002327.1:44115-61840 GCA_014338405.1 Paragonimus skrjabini miyazakii | reverse complement strand
GAGGTCCCTAAACATTTTAGCATACTGCAACCGCGACATATAAGTATACATATTTGACCAATCCCATTGCTGAATCTCATTTGGAAAGATACAAGCAATTTGTTGAAAATCTCCCTGGGAAATCTGCTCTCACAAACCTATCACAATCGTTCTCTAATTTTGTAACAGGTTTCACACAATGATATTTGCATGCTCACATTTAGGTGTACAACAGCGCTTACTTACCCAGCCAAACTCGAAGTAAATCACTAACCCAAAATGACTGAGTGTCGAACAGTTTGAGTATTTTCTTTGTGCTCTGTATGCAGTATTAAAGTTATCATCTTGCAATTTCATTTTCACCTCAATTATTGTAACTCAACTTATTTACATTTTTGTAATTGTTAAACATGTGCTACTTTAAAAGTCGAATATCCACCTTTGTGGTATATATGCCAACAATGATTGTTGTTTTGACTTGACAACATGAAGACAAGCACACATTTATTCGAGACGTGAAAGTCAAGATAAAACGTTTCATATTCTCATCATTATGTCTGTAATAGATAGATAGTCGAGCCCATCCATTCAGTAGGTGATCGCAAGTGACAATAAGTAGTTCGCCTAATTGTCTGAATGCAAGAATTATCTTATAGCGAATTAGTCTTTTTTCAAACTGAAGTTAATTATCATTTGAAAATATAGCTTCAATTTGCTTGACTTGTTAGCCGAAATCTCTGGTGTTTCTATCTCGTGTACAATTTGCGAGAAAACTGTGGAACAGTCGAGAGCTTAGCCAACTTTGTTAGTGTATTGTTAAGAGCAAATTTTCGTGTGTTAACATGAACAACTGCTGTTGACTGTATATCGTAATATTCGCTGAAGTGGTTAGTGCGTTTGTTTTAATCAGCAATGAGTTAACAATAACAGCATAAAGAAGAAACGTGCTAGAGTGTCCTATTTGCATGAATATATTTAGTAAGATGCGGTCAATATTCTATTTCTCAACTTTAATACACAGTTTCTACAGGTTTGGGACAAGTACTGCACAAACAGCAAATTTTCCAGTCTTCTATTGTTCCTTCAAAGCATTCGCCACTCCGGTATTTTGGTATAAATGTCGAACCAGTGGTTCCCATTGGTTTACAAACGGTATGAGACGCGGACGGTAAGCTGGCTATTCAAAACCTGTAATTGTACGGAATTTTGATGTACTCTTTACTGGCGGGACGTGCAGATCGCCTCAAACTCTTGATGAAAACTGGCAAACACGTAGATTTTTGTTTAAACGAAAGGTTTAAGGGAAAGTTCCCCAGTGATAGTGTACACTGTCTCATGGTGATTTTCATCTAAGAGTGCCAGTTTATTCAAGTCAGCTCCTGACAGCTAATTCCAACCATCGTTGAACGTTTATATTTCACTCGCATATGAAAACCACGTACCCATTTTGGAAGGTCATGCGAAAAGTGAGTCTAGGGATCCGGTTTATCAAACTTCTACTCGTCTCTATATTTAACAGCACACCACTGGCACCCCTTGGAAGATAACCTTTAATTCGCTCAGTGTCGTTAGATTTGCTGCCGAATGAAACAGCCCGCCTCATTTATCTTCCTCTAAACCAGCAAAATCGTTTCGTTTAGTGCCCGTTGTACATTTTTTGCAAAAACGTTCAGTTCAACTGTTCATTTTCTTTCGTTGACGTTTATGCTTCTTGCTGGATTACACAGCTGTCATCAAACTAAGCAAAAACATATGTTGGAGTGATCGGATGGCAGGCTCTCAAAACAAACGTATGGTGTTAACCATTTGGTCCGAAACGTCCAAACTCCGCAGTGTGATTTATGTACAACGAATGAGTTAGTTTGTGTTTCGTATATCCTTGACCAAAACTGTGAACATTGTATTGTCAAGGCTAATGTACTTATCGGTCAGCAACCGCAGTAGACATCAGTTTTGCATTCGTGTCTTTCTGCATGATTAATGAGACACAGTTTCGAAGTGTAATCTCCTAAGGTGCCGAAAAGTTTAAACAAACGGAGTGATCTCACCACAGAATAAGAATGTGATTAACTATTACCACGATTGCTGCCGCAGTGACCGGATAGGCAATCTAATAAATTGATATGACAGAGCTGTCCGCAAAGTTCACGTCGTGGTTTATGCACCGAGAACGGAGGCGGTAATAGTAATAGATTAAGAGCATAGGGATACATTCCATACTTCATGTTACCATACCTATTTTGGAAAAAGATTAAACGTGAATGTTTTCGTAGCGTGGTTGTTATGGCTTATTTATTCTGACTAAAACACTTCAAAGCCCTGAGCAGGCAATTTAAAGATACCATCAAGTCAGAGGACAGATTTAAAATGTGTTGAGAACAGATATCAACTCCTGTCTCATCATCACAGTTTAAGAACAAAAGCATTTGATTACAGCAGTATTTTCTATCAAGGGACAACCCTAAAATACATTCTATGTAGACCACTTGAGCAACCGGAAGATAATTCAGGTTTTGTGGTAGTTAGCAGAACCGACTAGGTTTTGGAAGTTCAGACATGGTGACCGCCACGATCCGTTTCACAGTAAATGACTTCAATATTTCCGTTAAAAGTTTGACAATTCAGTATAGCAACCACTTTCCTACATGGGAGCTTGAAACGTAACAAATTTGACAGAGTGCCGGATTTTGCCATGAACCGATCTGATATCCCATGAAATAACAAGGATACCTAGAGGGATGCTGTTCAACGACCATAGTGCATTAACAATTTTTGATGTCTGGAGTGGGAACGGGACAGAGCAAATGTACTCGGTCGAGTTCATACTAAGAAAATGGGTCGAATCGGTCAACAGAATGTAACACCAGCAAGGACCAACTAAAAATCAACTCGCGACTATCTCTTTTTCTCTTTAGGAGTGCCAACGAGAATACAACTGAAGGATTTTGAGTACGGCGAGATTTCAGCCTCGTGTGCAGTACACCCTAGTAGTACAGAAATGGAGTGGCGCCTGAGGATGGAATGAACCATTGCGAACAAGTAAACTGCATCTTCTAAATACTGCTTTGAAAAGAAGGGCAGTGGACGGTGAGGGACTGGACACTTCGGGCAAAAGTCTCATTGCTGTGTGAACTTTGCCGGAACCGGCGACGCAAGCACTATCAAACGCGAATCAGCACTGAAGCTCTCAAAGAGTACAACTAACAAGGTTATTAGGAATCCGTCATTATTTGTCTACGGTTAACTTCGAAAACTGCCGCTATCAAATGCAAACGAAAAGACGCAGTAAATAAGTTGGACTGAAGGCCACCTCTCGACAGCAGATCAGTAACACGAGGTGCACTTTCCCAATTGGACCATTAAGTGTGGCTAACCGGGACGGCGGGAACCATCTTACTTATAACTGGCGCAAAGAACATCATACCTATAGTAAACGAGCGAGTGTTTGCTGCGGCGTGATGAACTGGACATTCTTCATTTTACACAAACTGCGAACTCAGCGTTTTCGACAGTAAGACAGAATGCCTGGTCTTGCTTCCACACACTTGCTGTCAAACTGATGCCATCTGCAATCTAATACGGCAGTGAGAGCCTAGTGGTTCAATAAGACAGTCATCCGAAATATGTGACCTAGAGAACTCAACAGGGACAAAGGAGCAACCAAAACATTAATGGACACGATATGGAACCAAATAAAAGTGCACGTGAACTATCACTCTGGCAAGTGCATGGGGATAGTAGGGCCTACCAGATGAAATAGGTTTCTCAAAAAACATGAAAGACATTGAGTGAAACAAAACAATAAAGTTTGGTTAACAAGATCAATAAACTTTGGGAATGAATCTTGAAAGCAATCGAAGACTGCTTATCTTTTTAACTTCACGCAGTGGCAGTGACCTTATCAGTGTGAAACAGACAGGTTTTGGTCATTTGTGATAAACACTTGTTCGCTCAAAAACTCTTCGTCGCTAATTCATATACACACACAGACCTGGTTGATATATGTAAAACTATCAAAATTATGGCGGGGCGACAAACTGTTTTTTATCTATGAGACGAACTGTTTGGGTGAATTCGAATTAAGAGACACTTTGCTCACAAAGCTGTAGCCAATTTCTTTATAACAAGTGAAACAATAGCTCACGGCCGTAAGGTTCGCTGAGATTGGGCAAAATGGAAATTTGTGCAGTGTTCAGACGACCATAGCATCTACCAGCGTGGTCATGTGTCAGTGTCGTAGTTTGTGAAAAAATTCATTGCCAAAATTAGACCAAAAATAGCATCCAAATGATCAGTTTGGTTAAAAGTTTCAGCCACACGGTGTCTTGGATTAATCAGGGATAAACCACGTCATTATTAAAAACGTTTCGGGTGTTGCAACTATGGATGTATTCAACTGATACCTGTAACCTAAGTGGAATTGTTTTCTGGTGAATTACAGACAGAGTGGTGAGTTTCTACATATTTCTGATTTAAGGTCCTCGGAAAAACTCTTCAAGTCACAATGATGAGTTTAAGATTCTCTAAAAGGCAAAATGTCTGATCTCAGCTATCATCCTGACACGAATAAAATAACACTCTTTTACTCATTACTGTACGCAAAATATGCTGATAGACAGGCTCCAGAAAATACATTCCATTCAAAAATCCCCAGCACGATAAAGTTTTTTTCAAGGAAAATGCTTCAGAAGTACAATTTTTTCTGCACTCAGCTTTTCCACTGAAGGAACAATACTTCTAGAATCATAAACGGATATCTCTTTTGGAACCGATGTAGGCACTGTCTCATCTTAAAAGAAAAAGTACAACAAATTTGTCAAAACAAACGAAGCTTGATTCCCTATTGACCGGTGGTCTGCTCACGGCTCGCATAGGCAAGCTGAAATGTGATACACTCCTACAAGACATATGTTTAAAAAATGATTACTAGTGTAAGTGTGCAATGTGGTTCAGTTACAACTTTCCGCTAAAGTGATCGAAGGGTTCAACGCGAACCGTTGTTGTATTATTGTTTATGATGAAGCTGATAATGAAAAACTAATAATCCATAGTTTCATTCATTTATCCACAACACACATTACGGCTTCTAGATAAAAACTGATCTGATTATATTTTGTTGAAAGTCAAGGTGATTCAATTGAAAGAAGGTAATGGATCATGATATACGGTCCTTTTACTGTCACGTGATAGTGAACAACAGGTTTGGAGCATGGTATAAAATAAAGAGAAGATTGAACTTCCTTATTAACAAGGGAAACTGGTGAACAAAAATTAACCATTTGCAATTATGCTTCATTCAAGAGACATACAGCATCGCGATAAGACAAAAAATGAAGATAAAACCTCATTGATAATCTTACAAGCATGTTTGTATTAACAATCTTCACAAGGTGAAGTTTTCTTCCACACCTACACCGTTTGATTCAACAAATTAAAATATCGCCTTATTCAAAAGAAGCAAATTTTCATCGAAAATTCGCTAAGTTCTTTCATTGCGACGTTCTTCGGTGGAGGAAATACTTTTTCTAATCAGCATCCCAAATTTCACCTGAACGCAGGCTGGATTTGATAAAAATCACATTCAATAAAGCAGTGTGCGTTTGCCTATGACACATTGGCTAAGGAATCATTAGTACGGCGAGAAACGATCATGAAAATTACTGTCCTTAAAACACGTTTTCAAAATCCATCGTCTGGAAAAAGTATTTTTCTTTCACCTAATTCTTGAAAATGGAAGCCAATTTTCCATCGAGATGAATCACAACCTATTCTGGCAAAACCAGCTTAAATACATGTTACCATCAGGCCTTCTTGCAAAGGTACACTGCTGATCACTTTGTCTTCTTAGACTAAACATTGCAAATGGTTTTTGACGTCATTCTCAAACAACATGCAAGAACGTGATCCGTGATCAGCTGAAAGAAAATGGATCATTCTGGAGTAGCACTAAGCTTCCTAAATTGATTTCACCTGTCCCTGTAATATTTTTGTTTTGAACTCAATAAAATCACTTCATGTAACAGAATGACCCCTGTACAAATAGTATGATACACAGGTGATTGGGTTGTATAGTGTGCTAGTCTACGAGCGAATTAGTTCTTGGGTCACATGATTCATATGGTGCGCAATCCTTTTTGAACTAGCTTGTTAGGACATCGGAGAAAGGTTCGTGGAATGGGTATGTGTGCTGTCTATTTGTACTATGTCCACGAACGTTATGGCTGACTGTGTTTACCAAAATGAGTGATGTTGCTTTTTACTGATATTCAGAATAATTGAAACTGATCCAGTCAGATACCACGCATGATTATGCTACCCATAATGGAACGGCCGGATATCACAAACCATATATGTTACGCCAAATTTGCTGTAAACACAATAGTTTATAATAAGGCATGTGATCGGCTGTGGAATACCGATAACGCATTCTCAATGCATTTTTTAGGATGAAGTTTATCTGATAACTGATCAAATAATACCAAATTTAGCCTTTTCACTCTGATGAAAACCTATTTTGGAATTATCTCGGAAGGAGAATCGAGTAAACAGAAGTGCACTTACAAGCGCTACAAGTTTGCCTTCATTAACCACGCAAGGTCCACGAGCTCATCTAGTGCTAACTTCATCCGCTATTTTTCCATACTTCGTTACATGCTGGGCTTCAGAAACCGTTGTGACTATACTGCAGAATTACAGCATAAAACATCGCCTCATCTTCTGTCACTCAAGATAACTTCAACAGTTTATGAGCACTATTTAACCGAACAGACGGAACAGACAATTTAAGCGATTGTTTCTGCAAGCTTGACATGTTGGTAAAACGCCTCCGTTCTGCTCCTAACACTAGTCGGACTTCTCTCAAGGCGTTGGCGCATCTCTTAAATGTGAAGTTAAACAGGTACGATGAAGAAAGTCAATAACCACTGTTTTGCGCCCAGTATAGGTTTAGTCCCTTTGATCTAGGTTAATTGTCTGTGTAGGTATGGATGAAACCGTTAAATGAAACATTCAAATCCATAATATTTGTTGTCTGAACGTACTGTTGTCCATAACAAAGTACTTGATTACGGAAGCTGACAGCGGTCAATTCGGTCGATGCCAAAATCTGCAGTCTGAGTGCCTCGGGTATATCAGTTAAAATATTGCCCACAACGCGAGTGGATTTCGATGCGTCTACGTGCTAACTTTTACCGATGAGATGTGACATGGCTGAAATTACGACTGACCCTGTGACTCCGGTTCGCATTTGAACTGGAATTCACTGTTTAAGCGGGTTATAAAAATGACTTGTAACTGGTGTAAACGTCGGGTCAATGGTTGTTTTTCCCTTGAACAGGAATGATGTGAACGAAGGTTGCTTCCCAGTACAAGGAGTCAGCCTGATGCGCACGCTGCGTGCGACGAATCGGTTCGCGGAACGTTATTCCAGACAGTTTACTTCGGTCACGAGACACAAACCCACCCTGTGTCCAACTCAGTGAGCTTCAATACTTCATGAGATAGTTAAACTCGTCAAACTAGATGAGGGGGCTAGTTACCCTCGCTAACTGTCTCGACTCGATACTGAATCAACGAAGAGTTACGTTCATCAATCCTTACGTTACTTAATTATGTGCGACATTGTCAGGACTAAAATACAAATATGCAGATGGAATTGAGCGTTAAATAGTTAGCTTCAAAAAATGTCGTTCCTAGTGAAGAACCGCAAAGTGGTTTGCTACGATTTTCACACTGCAGAACTGTGAACGTTAAGTAGTCGAAATCACGATCTATGAAAACGTTGCAGAGTCATAGTCTACACACGGGCGTGCACTCGGATTTTGGTCTGTAGGGAAGATAAGTTGTACATTTTTCTAATCGGCTGAAAGCGATCAACTTTTTTTGGTTAGCCCGTAAACTAATATGTATCAACCACACCTCTTGTTGTGATTAAAGTTTTTGTAAGCAGTCTGCCTGAATGATGACCAGTGAGGCAGTGAATAGCAAACCATTTACAGGCTATGAAGAAAGAAGTTGCACCAGCTAACAGAAGCGTTAGTCTATTTCAGGCCGTGACAAGAATATTCACTGTAAACGAGGTCTAACAAGAGCGAACACTTTTGAGTGATGCTCAAGTCAAATCGATCAAACCTCCTGCTGCTCACACTAAGAAGGTCAGATAACGAATGTTGGCCACGACTGAATCAATCGGCATTCAACTGCGCAACCTGACTCTTTACTGATGCAAGAAATTTGTGCAAACCCTAACCCAAAGCTAACACTTTCAGCCTAAATTCACGCCCAAACTCCGTTCCATAACTTCGTGATTAGATAGAAAGTGGAACCTCAAAACCTCTCACCGTTAAAATCGGTGATTCACCGTTTGAATAGATAGATTATTGGTGTTGGGAATCTTGTCCTAAGGAACTTCATTCCTCCCCTCACAAACATACCTTTCTCAAGTAATCAGAATAGACAGGAATTTTTAGAATATTCTACAGTTTACGTCCACTATTTTTGCGTATTTGACTTTTAATCCGTTAGACATATTGATTGCCTTGTGATCTTCACTACTATTCTTGGTAACTGTCCTTCACCTGTCCGAGTCGAAGATAGTTGTTGACCATCATGCACTATTTTCGTCCGGCGACATACGTTTTCGAGTGGAGCATAGTGAGGTCTACACGTGTCCTTTCTTTTGGCTTAGCAGAGTCAGTCTCGTTATTATTAGATCAACGCTTCCGTTTTTATTGTCTCAAAGCGGAAAATTGGAATTCTGTCAAATGCTCTTTTATTCCATTGTTGGTTCATTGTATTATTGGACGCTTACAATGATTTTCAATGCTTTGTTTCATACAATTATATCTCGCGAATTCTATTTCTGTTATTTACATAACTCTTTAGGTCCGTTGAACCTAAATTATTCTACAGATCTGACGAATTATCGAAATTGTCTACGCATCACAGTTCGGTTTTACGATAACGTCGGGTAACGTCGGTAACTTACAATCTAGACATGAACTGCTCTTTGAAAGTCTGAGGATTTTACAAGTCAAACGAATAGTACGGCGCCTATATATATATCTGAATTCTTGTGGGAAGTTATCAGAAGAGTGTAGAAGTAAGGAAGACGAAATCTGATTCGACAATGTTCAATATCAAAAAGTAGCAAACAGTATAAGACGGCTTAACTATATGGACTGTGGAAGTATATGTGGATAAGTGGGCATGAAAAGAGCGTTCTCTTCAGTGCGCATCGACAGGTTGACATTATCAACAGAATGGTCCGTACACCAGTTTAAGTTTCTCTGGCTGGTCAGTTTGATCGAAAACTCAGAAAACCACCACGAGATTGTGCACTACTTCTCGGTTTGCGGTTACCAAATCATTATCACCATCATCATCATCATCATCATCATCATCATCATCATCATCATCATAGACAGCAATACGTCAGTGGTTCGCATTGCTGCTTAACTGCCACACAACCAAGAAGGAAAAAAACCTATATAAGAACAGAGAAGAAAGAAAGAAGGAAATGCGAAAAAATAGCTGCGTGTATATTAAAACATTCAACATCAAGGTGCCTACACTTTGCAAATAAAAGATCAAACTGTAATTGAAAGTAAGGCGTCATCAGCAAGATAGCTTCCTTACGGCTTTCAATGCCCCGCGTCATTCAGTACACTCATTTCATAGACAGTTCGGACAAACAACGACAGTATTCACGCCACTGAACTAGATTTGCCGGTATCTTAACTAACGCCTCCCGTCACCGGACTCTGTGAGTCTGGAGGTCCCCAAATTGGAAGGCGAATCCGACATACAGTGACCAACCCTTTCATGAACGACTTCATTTCTCTCCTCCATCTGTCCACCACGCACCTTACATCGGTCGGCCGCAGCGTCGGTGAACAGTGGACGATGCGGCAGACGACTAGTTGGCATCCTTAGTACATGACCTAATCATCTAAGTCTGTGCAAATGTATGGATTAAACAAAAAATTCGTTTCACAATTGCTCCTAAATACCCGCTTCCTACTCTCTTCGTTGCTTACTCGTTGGTGCCACCGGCTGCCAGTAACGGAACGCAGACATCGGTGGTCAAGTTTATGGAGACTGTTCACGTGTTCTGTTCCGAGTGTTCAGGTTTCGCAACCGTAATGTACTGCAGCCCTCACGGTGGCCTTATGTATGCGACCTTAAAGCCTCAGATAAATAACTGTTTGTCCACTCTATCTCCCTCTTTCTCCGATGATACAACTCCAAATTGTCACTTCGGAGATAGTGAATAGGACTAAACAAAAGAGTTTGTCTCAGAGAGTAAAACTACTGACGTGACATTCTCTCTGTCAAAATAAAATTAAGTCATACATGTCAACAGTACATGCAGAACTGACCAAATTTTAGTAACCTTTCCGATTAAGAAGGTAAAAGAGGAATTAAGATCTGTTTTTTGTCCTAGGTTGTACTTCTTAAACAGATCAATATAAACCACAGGAAATGATCAACAAGTCTTATTGGTGAACTGAATGTGATGGAATACTGATGTCCTAAACACCAAGCGAAGCTTCTGGGCTGGCAGCTCAAATGTTGTGTTAGCTCTCTTCATCCTTATTGTGCACTTACGATACAGTGGTGCAAGATGATCAATCCTAGATTTCTTATACAGAATTCGATATCTAATTTACCTCTTACGTCTCGAGTGATGAATGTGCATCAATTTGCATTACGAGATATTAAGCGGAAGTCAGCGTTTTGTGGCACAGCGATGTAAACGATCAAGAACATTTCGAAGTTCTTCACTCCTACGTAATACTGCCTACTATTCATTATGAGCGTGATGTACCGGGAAATTTACTAGTAATTGATGCAGCAGCCGACCTACAGAAGAAATTTGTGATAAATCGTTAGCTACGCAATGCCAAACAGATAGCAGTGCATTAAGCTTTTTACGAAAGCATCAGTAATTGAGGTTATATATGTGCCATATATACCATATTCTCATTGTTGGGTAATGAAGAAAAGAACGAAATAACCATGAGTAAAACGAAATCCTAGTCATTTGTCATGCAAAGATTTCAGCGGATAAAATACCATCATGGTCGAAGTTTGAATGCCATACTGTATTAAATCGTGCAAACTTCCGGTATTTTTCCGGGAACAAACTTGTGCAGAACGAATTCGGTTTCAGTTGTATTTGGGATACCCAAAGTACACTAAGTGGCTGTGTGTCTATGTTAGCGCACTTTTCTTCTGGTTTCAGTGAACGTTCACTAGCCGCACAAACGAATTAACACGTCCGAAACCACCAATTCATAACATGCATGTAATTATGGACTGAGAATTATTCAATGCGTAAGCATAGTCGAATAATTTGACAAATTAGATAAGCAAAACCATCGTAAGAGTTGTAGAATCGTTAGATGTTTGTGGTTGAGTTGACTCGACATTACGCGGACAGCGAAACGAGTTGGCTCGCTTACAGGCTACTCTGAAAGCAGTGAAGTTATTGATACGGAGTAAGGGAAGTTATTTCATATAGATTGAACATCACTCATAATTGACTGAAGCTTTCGCATTTACACAGACTTTTCAGTTAGCCTTTTTCGTAAGGATGCCCTGAACTAGTTTGGCATTTACTGGGATTCGTCAGTAGTGCGTATCCTGGTCAAAGCCTGGATTTAATCACTGGTCACGTTCTCACCAGTCCGCCTTGCTGAACATTACGCCATCGGACACACGTTCGGTACGAACGAAACATCATTCAAACGCTCATACAAATCCATTTGTGAGTAACGTTCAGATTGTGCAATCGCCTCGAGAAGAGACACCAAGAAGACACCAATCGATGATCGAAGGATTAGAGCTTCTGTTCCAACTGAAAGCACCGAACTTGATGAGCGACATTTTGCTTACTGATAAGTGGTAAGGGTTTTATGGTCAACGTGATTATTTTACGAAGGCGTGGTTGGCGTTCAAATCCATGCCCTACCCAGGAGATGGCAAGCTTTAACCTGATCAAAACTCTAGTCTATTGCTTCTTTTCGAACGGAATTGGTGTAAATTTTGTGCGATCGCCAAAAGTGCACTCAGCTGTGAGTGACATTTGATTCTTACAGGAATGTAACCGTCAAAATCTATTATAATAAGATATTTCAGGTGACACAAACGTATACCTTGCACACAAAAGTGACCTCCGAGAAAACACTCACAACTGTCACGATAATTACTTACAGTAACCATGCTGCATTGATGGTCGTTGTGTGAATTTTAAGAAAAAGGAAATTACGACGTTTCAGTCATTCCGTTGGATTTCCTCCACCCGGATGGACTGCACACGAAAGGTATTAAATAGAAATTTCACCGTGTAGAAACCATCCACATAAGGAAACACGAAAAAAACAGAAGTTTTACTATGAGAGAGCAGAATATTGAACCAGATAAGTCGCACTTATCAGATTGGTTTCGCATACGACTCCTAAAATAATGGCAAATTTTGCCGAAAAGCGTATCACCGGTACAACCCTTATGTTCACCCGAAAGTCTTAAATGGATGCAACCCTTATTATCCTGAAAAATGAAAACCGTTGAATTGGATCGTTTTTTATTCGATAATTTGTTTCCAAGGAAACAGAAACCCATCTGGTTAATAAGTCTGAAATCGAGATTTTTGCCGATCAGTCCAACCGAGAGAATTGCCGTATTCCCAGGCACAACAACGTACATGCAACTAGCTACGTCGCTCCTTCAGTACAGGGTTCGAAAATAAATATTTCACTTACAAGTAAAGTTTATATAGTATTCCGAATCGCATCAACAATATGGTGACCACACAATGAAAGCGTTCAAGACATATAAATTAACATAACAGCTTATGGTAAAAACGACGAACTTGAGATGCGTGACTTAGTCACCTAGTTTCAGAATAGATCAAGAGCAACAACGACAGCTATCAATAATACGGTGTGGGTTCGAGCCGCGATTTCTGTTGCTCATGTTTTACCAGCTGTTATGTAATTCGGTGTAAGAGATGACAATAGAAACCATTCGAATAAAAGTCGATAACTTGTTTTAGTCTCCCGTTTACAAAGCACGGATTGTCTTGTGAACAGTTAGAGCAACCGTTTTGTACAGTTTATTCAATAAAAATGTATATGATTGTGATGATGATGATGACCTTTTAGAACTATTATGCTGTCAACTTTCAATCGGATTGGTCACATCATACTCGTCACCGAAACTTCGGTGAGTTGTTGCATGATTGCTGACGCAACGCAGGGTGCCCACAAATGGCTAACAGTCGTGTGTATCAAACGGTTATGAAAGAGTATCCATGAACCTCCAAATGAAACTGAACCCGGCTGTTGAGTGTGAAGCGCAAACCAATGACAGAACATGATAAGACCCTCGCAACCACGTAAAACTTATCTAGTGAAGCTGACAGTTTCGTTCGACATATGAATGAAACATTTGCGTTCTACTCAATTTAGACTTTACCCGGTGTTGCGTACGCTCGAAGTCCTAGAGAAACAGAACCCAAGATTGTGTGACAAATTTCCTTACGAATAAACTTAATCTATAATTCGTATCACAAAACTAATCACAGGACTGAAATAAAAAACCCGTTACTTTATGCAAACAAATGGTGTTCGGTGGATTGGATGATCAATCATTGATCGTTTTGCTTCTTGTGTAGTGCGGCAACATATTCACGCATACACTAACCCATTCAGATAACGGGGAACGATAGTGGCGATGCGCAGTTACCATAACCGTTCACGCCTGTCACTGTGTCCACGCAAGCAGGCAACAACTCAACTCATACAGCCTGTCGAAATATACTTACCACTGAAAACACCGGCTGATCACGAACAGACGCACACAAGCAACGTTGTGTGGGCTTGAATCTGGATTCAACCAAGTACGAAAGTTACACTTCAGCTGTTGGTTGCAGTTGATAAGCAGTCGCGTTGTAGCAAAAGTGTTGCACTAATTGTAGCGGAAATTTGTCAAAACAATCCTCATGCATGGCGGACAAACAGCGTGTGCGGATCGTTTGATATTGACAATGAATCGTGCTTGATAAATTGGGGGTACGCATCTTACTACCAATCTTTGAAAATAAAATGCAATTTCGCATCAAACAGTAGTGTACAAACTTGTCCGGACTCAATCCAAGACCGGGACGTATCCAAGGCGCATGCTCGGTTGAAGCGGTGGTTAACGACTCTACCCTAACAGCCTGTACAGTCGCTTACTCTCTAGCAATTGCTAATTATGCCATTTATCTTCAGCGGCCAAGTATTTGAGTGGTAGTCGTTGACTATAAGATGATCACTTACACCACGTAGTTCAACCATCATCGGTCCAGCCATATAGCCCATATGCAAAAAAGTGACCAAACGAGTGATGACAGCAAATATTCACATCAATATTCACATCAATATCATGCATTGTAAAAGCCATTGTAGAACTGAATACGGATCAAGTATTCAAAAATCCTAAGGTAAGCATTATGTTAGTTGAAGTTTACATAGCTGACCTCCTAGAAGGGAAAGACTGTAAAAAAACATTTCAATAATATGTTTCGTGTATTCCGAGAGGAGAATTTTCACATTTCTTAAATACGCGCATCTTCAGAAAAGAGTGGACAATTAACTAAGTGTGTCTATGTCACATAATAATCGAGGAGAAACTAAGGAAGGTGGTCGCAGTCACTATCGATTAGGAAGACCTCTATTGGTTTAGTTTTGAGGTCATTTCAAGAAAAACAACGTTCAGTTTGCGAAGAAGTCGAGCCAAATTAAAGGTAAAGAAAGAACAGGGGAGTACAAATAAATGCTTGTACAAGAATTTAGGAGAAGATGCAGAAATACATTTGGAGAGATCTTAGTAGAGAGGGCAGGTAGTGTCAGATAGAATTTTTGGGACAACTTTTCGCACATCGTGACAAAATGAGGAACGATGAAAGAAATGAACTGTCCGGCGGGAATGCCACACAAACAGGATATGTGTTTTTAGGGATCTAACAAAAATATAACACACAAAGAACTTCACAAATATTTAACACAAATCATCCGAGATAAAAGTTCACTGTTTACAATAAAGGAAGGAGTATGCAGTGGAAAATTTTCATACTGAATTTGTTTATGAGCGAAAACGAAGTATCAACATAGCTGGATGCTGTTAAGATGCAGTTAAGATAGGAAAAGAAAGATTAGTCAGGTGTTTGATATAGGACTATATATCGTCTGACCATATGAGTACAAACGTATGATCGTCTGCTGCCATGGATGCAACACAAATTGATAACCAGAAAAGGAAGAGGATCGCGCCGTGTGGAATACGAAGGTTAGTTGTGCATGATAATGAAGCTTGACCACCAAACTGAGCAAATTGGCTGTGAGTTGTAAAGTGATCGTTTGAATGCTCGACAGTTGAGATTTGAATTGCAGACTCTTTGAGAACTTGAAGAAGGTTCACTCCACCAACACTTTCAAATGGACCGCTATGGACTATGAAACATGCGGGCGGCTATTGATTTTCCAACAAGCGACGACACAATGAAATGAGCTAGACAATCGACAGCATCCAAGATTTAGCGTGGACAACGATGGACGGACTAATTAGAATCTGTGAGGTTTATCTGAGCTTCCATTCAAGCAACGATAGATTTTCAAAAACCTTCAGCGGGGTAGATATGCATGAGATGCGACAAAATTTGGTTATTCTTATTTTAAGAATTGGTGTAATGCGTGCATTCCTGCCAAATTTGGCAATTCTGAGCTGTCTGAAGCATTCAATAGATACCTCAGCTAGAGGTTAGCATAATATTCCACACATTCCTTCAGAAATGTTTGTGACAGGGTGTCAGGTTCACTTGCTTTGTTGGAGATACACCGGATAAGTTCTGTGAAAATGGCTGAGCTCTCAACAGGAGTAGATGAATCAGCGGAAAAAGAAAGTCCTACAGTATATGAGAAGGGGCAAGTCATCATCTTGTTATAGTTACGGCTGAACTCCTCGACATCGACAACTGGTTTCTCGCTGGCAACAGTGTTCAAGTCACCCAACCCTTTCATGAATTGTCAGATCTGGCGGTAGTTTTTTTTATCAATACTATTGGTGTATATAGAATTCAAACAATTTAACCCACATCGAATGAATTTTCAAATGTATATAACAGGTAAACAGCCCCTTGATATATAAGCCTGTATTAAGTGTGAAAGATATTATATAATACGACAATATTACGAGTATACATATATGACCGAGTAGGTAAAAAATTCAAGCTGTTTCAACTTGTGTTGGACAGTGACTTTCCAAGTCAAAATATGCGTGTATTCTCCTCATCATTATTATAAAGTAGATCTGATACAATATTGTTTGTAAAATGATCTCATTGTTCCTATCCAACTTATGTATTTCGTACAGACCAACGTCTGCATATTTTCTCTATAGAGACGTTTAACTGTTTCAGTCCCGGTAACTTGTCAGTGAAAGGGATAATCATAAATTGTTGATACATCAATGAAAGCAAAAACGAATAAATCGCTAAGGTGACAAAAAGGAAATGTCCATCTATTCAGGAAACTCTAATAGCCTTGCGTATAACACGAAGAGATTTACCTAAGGACATCAATAGTCTGTCAGCAATTTGAGGGAACATCTGGAAGATTTAACCGTCATCTCAATGTTAGTTAACCAAAGGTGAACATGAAACGCATGTAAGATTATTATTCACAGGACAGAGTTCACCGATCAGCCATGGCTCTTCAAATCCGCAATCATATTAACGAAAGTTGGAGCCACCACGAAGGATTAGTAACACTTGAGTAATACAAGGACTGTCCGGAGTTGGGAGATAAAACCACAACGATCATTTTGTAAATAAAGAGTAAACCAATTACGTCTGTAAACGTCATGGTAAGCATGCCTCACCGAACTACCGCTATAAATGAATCGTGAGACACAGCAGAGTTGCGGAACATATGATCTAGGTTTGAAATAAACCAATAGTAATGTAAAGAAAACGTTGGTTAACGTGTACAAATCAGTCAGTGAAATGGTGACAGCCTGAGACTTACAAATCATCAAACAATCGGAACACTACAGTTGTCAAACTACATTAATTCACTCACAACGGAGACTGAAAAGGTCACATCACTAACTAGGACTCAATTTCTAAACCTGATAGCTGGTAGGTGAATATCACGATATGTCAAGAAACTAAGAAGCTTGTATTTACAGCCAAAAGCTTAGGTAAAATTTTGGCTTTACTAGTAACACAATTGCTCAGAAGAATATCATGAACGGAATAAGTATTGTGTATTTGAATTGTAAAACACGGGATTATGAGCGCGAAAACAACTCGTGGAAGAAGACATTAAAAATTACGTACATTTCAAATATATTTTAACCTTAGAAAATACTGCAGCATCAACGGTGCAATTGAAAATATCGAATACATATCATACTATCCCCGAAACCACGGAATGAGTGCAGAAAACGTTTTCACGAATATCTCTTGATCAAACTGTCACAACGAGACTGGATCTTGACACGGTGTGAATACCTGCGTATCTCGATGACCCGTCGGATTAAAGTGGATGGTGTGACGAACAAACCAACAGTCACTCATATTAGCCATGCCGAAACGTAGAGATCTCACAAACCAAAGCCTCCTGGTCCTCAAGGTCGGAGTTGGAAAAAGTTTGACATGTTTTTCCGAAAAATACACAAATCCTGCTACAGTGTAACACAT
>JTDE01002327.1:11584-36263 GCA_014338405.1 Paragonimus skrjabini miyazakii | reverse complement strand
CATTATCTGACCGATGTGACGCTATCCCAAACCTGCCACCTAAACGAGATTCGGCCTCACCAAGGCGGCCGACTTGAGTATTCATATCTCCGGCCAGAACTACTACATCACAACCACGTGTCGACCGAAGAAGAGAGACTAGATCCGAATAAAACGCGTCTTTGACGCCGACGTCACTGCAGTCAATAGGAGCGTAAGCAAACACAATGAATAAATTCCTGGAAGTCTTGCGTCTAGATTTGGCCTTAACGGAACCTGCCAAGCGGACAGCACGAGGTCTACTGTTAACAGAAATCCAATCTATCAATACAGCTGCGGCCGTCGAGCCAAGGACCTGTAACGGCGGCTGTGGACTCACCCGAAGTGTGTAACCAGTATGGGGTAGACAATGAGGGTGCTGTTAGTTCCATACGCTGACTACTGTCCTGGATTCTAGTTTCCGGGATACAGCAGATATCGACATACAACGAATCCAACGTTCGTGTTGACCTATCTGTTTTAGAGTGCAAACGTTGAAGGCACCTATATTAATTCGCATTATAGGTCTAAGCAAGGGACTAGGGAGGCATGAGGCTAGATGGTAAGAGACGGAATTTACCGGTTCAGTGTTACTACGGTTGGCTACATCTGTTGTGAGACCTGTGGAGTAACTATCAGAAGTGGAGGTTGGGAGGGGCCTGAGAACGAAATTTGTTAGGACAGTGGGGGAGGGATCAGCAGTAGCATATTTTCGCCTATCCACCCTGTTGTATGCAGCAGATAGGGCGACCCGGTTTATACTGCGAGACGGCCGATGCAGTATAGAATTACTGGTGTTGTGACTATTCATGGCTGTGTGTGGGCTGAGATACTGCCAGGGCGCCCCGGCCTAGACAGGAGAACGATTAGGGTTCTCAATCAAAGCCTTTGATTAAAAAACCTATACCGCAAGGCAACGGGTGGGTGGAAGTGTACCAGAATTGGTAAATTTTTCGGAAAAAGATGTCAACCTTCTTCCAACTTCTAACCTGGAGGACCAGGAGACTGGTTTGCCTGACCTCTACCTATTGGCCTGCCTGGCATGAGTGACTCTATCGGTGTGGCAGCCACACCGTCCAGTTTAGCTCAACAGGTCATCGAGATGCGCAAGCCGTCACACCGCGTCAAGGTCCAGTCTCGTTGTGACAGGAATTTCTCAACCCGACTGATTCATAAAATATCTGGAATCAGGATATGGTTAGTTTAGATGTAACTTCACTAATCACGAGCATGCCATTAAGGTGGGGGGAAGCCACGCAACTGCACGGAGAGCATTCAACTTGACAGCAACATCCCAATCGAGAAACTAAAAGCGTTATTATTCCATACTGCAAATATCCCACCCCAACTGAATGGAGTACATTATAGGCATGATAATGACGTAGCAAGGGATGCTCCCCTAGGCCCAGTGTTCACAGACATACTTATGATCCAGGCAGAAACAAATAAACTACGTCAAGTCGTCAATAGCTGATATCTCTACAGGTGAGACGCAGACGATTTGGCCTGATAAACGAGTGATGACATCCAGACGCTGTTAACTGATTTTAATCGTGTGCATCCCAAAATCAAGTCTGTCATCAAAGCGGAAGCAAACAACGAACTACTAGTTATAGACGCTGTAACGCTTCGCGTGATGAATGGATCAGTTCAGACAACATGGGAAACGTGAACTAGCCAACACAGATTTTCTCAGCGTTGTTCCATCTAAATGCAAAAAGAACGTCGTCTGATGATTAACAAACAGAGTGCAGATCTGCACGCCTGATAACTTACAGGAAGAAATTCAGCATGTTCGAGACATGCGAAGCCAAAATAAATATCCCCATTGTTTCCTATACATAAATATTTAGCAGAGAGTGAAAGCGTCCGAACAACAGATAAAAAGCCTACTTTACCACTCCATCATACAAGAATGGAGAGACCAATGAGACTATCGCTTGCCGAAATTTTACTGCAGTTGAAAGCGCCTATCATGTGGATAGTGATCAGCGATAGTGAGGCTTCTCTAAGGATCCTCGTTGTAACCGTGTTTTCACGCTTGTTTGTTCTGTACATATGATTTTGTCTACGCCTGTCGTAGGTCTGGTGCCAACTCAGTGTCACTTTCTTCAGCCGTGCAACTAATTACGCGCAGCGAATGCTGGTCCCTTTCTTATCAACTCATCTACTATTCCAGTCTGCAAGGTCGTTTAACAGGCACCTTTTTGAGCGTTGTTTAACGCATTCGAAGGTTCCATGCACTTTTTGCTTGGCACTTTTTTGAGTGCTGCTGAGTTGATTGTAGCCCATCTCGTGCTTCTTTTCTTTTTTCTCTTGGTTGCTGTCGTTGGTCACAGACTAGGCTAGAGGTAACTACTTACCGCATTTCCAAACGTTGCTGGAAATGTACGGTTTGTTTCCGAGCCACACTGCGTTCTTTTAGTACGATGCCTGTTGGGACTACGTTGCGCATACCCACTTGTCCACTACATATGATACGGGTCACCTTATCGCCTAACACCTGCCTGGTATTGCTATCATACTTCACAACAACTTCCTTAGGTTATATTAATCATTTTGTGTTTACTCTTTCGCCAGCTGTTTTCAAGAAGGCTGAGAGTACTACAAAACGATTATCGAAAATTATTCGCAAACAATCTCCGAAATAGCTTTGCAACGGTTTAGAAGAGCCCAAATGTAGTAGGATTGCTTCTCACTGGATCGACACCGGGTATGAAACAAAGCCAGATGAAGCATTCCGAATAATCCACAGGGTCTTTCAAACCCACTACAGTGCGGTCAGAATGGGACTGTTCGCAACCGCACAGTCTGCTGCCATCAGATTACGACACACGTCCGATTGCATTGGTTCGTAAAGTCCCTTTATCTCCCTAGACGTGTTATTCTTAAGCCACATGAAAGTAGAACAAATATGGACAGCTTAACATCGACTAACGTGTCCCGTGGAAGGTACGCGTGACACTCGCGTTCACCGGAATTCCCGCTCATTTCCAGATGACTGTAAACTGCTTCGCGTCTATGACTTTCGATGACCTATTTGACTCGTTCTGATTTTCCCGTATATTTCGCTCATATCTTGAATAATTCGTAAAGCCTGATGAGAAATATTGAAAGCAGCTGTTTTTGCACACACACACACACACACACAACTGCTAGAACCTTCACGTGAACTGATTTGATTTATCCAGCTTTTCTTTGATGACCTTTTCTGTGGAATATACCGCATCACTGGCGTAGCACTGCCAGACTAGGTTTACGATTGGGTTTTTTTTATGTAGATACGTGCTAGTGTCCAAACCAGCATTAATGAATGTAGCCAAAAACAGACATAAGCATTGCAGACTTTGTAACTTTTCAGTGTCATTCGCACGCTACTCGTGTGTGTTCTATTGGAAACTTACAAAATCATCTCTGCAGAGGTCACATGAGCCGTCATAATATATTACAATATTTGAGAAGAAAAGTAGTGGGAACAAATACATCATCAAGCCTTAGTAGTACTACCGCCTATGTGCAGGGAAACAGATCAGCTGGTTCCACAACGCGCACAGTAGCGCTGGACTGCCATGGGGACTTAATGCCTCGTGTGTATATAAGACAGAAAACTGACCGTCACATGGACTTAACGAACAGCAAGGGTGTTTGGAATGATACTTTGTATAAAGGGCTATACAAGTGAATCGAAATATAAATGAGCCGAAATGGACTTGGAGAGAGTAAACAGTAGGGATTTGGATCAGCAAATGATTACAGCATGATTCAACAATTTTTACGTTTACGCTTAGGTTTCTTCCGCTTAGGAGAACTGTTCGACGGTACTTCATCCACCGATTCCATCTGATTCCACAATTCCTCGAATTCCTGATCCGCTGTAGAATCATTTGATTCATTCTCATTTTCCGAGTCTGTATTCTTACCCGATTCTTCAGGATTACCGGACAACCGATCGATGTGAGTGAAGTCTGCCGAATCGCTGACTAAGAATGAGTTGATGGGAATCTTTGCATACAACTGAAACATAAATGTCGACGTATCAAGTGAAAGCAACTGGTAAATTAAAATGGATACAACAATCAAGATATAAACGAGATGTTTTTAAACTAAAGAGTGGGCTTGACTACCTCTCCCCAGAAATTGACACAAAAACTACGAGAATGGGAGGTATATCTGCATGAAAGTGATGTTGAGCCAAACGTTGTACGAGAAAGAGAGATGCGAAACAGAACCCAAAAAGACACCAATGGATATGTCAAGAATTACACAGCCGGTAAGGTAAATTATATTAGTATAACTGTTAAACACCTGTTAATGAACGCGGCATACAGCAGCGGTTCCTTGTTGTCAGCTTCCATTGTAACATTTGAAGTCAACGGTATAAAGTAGACGCGATATTCAGTATCTTACTGATGATCGGGAAGTCTTTAACTCGCAATGTCAGCAGTTTGATTTATCTGTCAGGAACAAAAACGGCTTGCCACTACGGTTTTCCGATTTTAAGTAACCAACGTAAACGACTGTTCACTCTGCTCGCAGTGGTTACAATTGCTCGTGATTCACCTAGATCAGACAGTTCAGATGAAAGAATGTCATTTAAGGAAGGACTAATTATTATGCTAGGGCTCAAGGAGAATCGACTTAACATCAAGCAGTATCAACAAGTCACAGTGGAGAAATCACTGTGATTGCAGGGGGTACTTCTTACCATCAACTGCTAGACCTGATCCAATAAGACAGAGTTTGTAGTCAACATGGAGTATGCGTGCAACTTAAATGACGATTGCAATCATTCACTTAGATAATCCAGGGACCAACACTATTGGAGAATTCGCCTGTTCATTTGGATGATCACAGAAACGGTCATTTTTGACAAACCCAACTCCCTGGTCCTGATAACACCTAAAGAACATTTATGATTTTCACACTACCGGGTACTTTGTAACACCAGAAATACTGCTCAAATAAGTAAATTATATTCCTCTCAATTTCAACAACGCCGTTTTGTTAACCTGAAGAAAGGTCAACGGAAAACTTGTTTGGTGAAACTGACCCAGGATGGCTCGCAATTAAAAGTTTTAATCTGATGTACAAGTGTGCAAGGACAACTCTGATTCCGCATGACCCTAATGCACGCAAATCAACGCATCATGTTCGAACTGTCCCGATTAACACTTTAATAGACATCACTTTAGATAAAACGTTAGGACAAAATAGTTACTTTAGCAAGGCGGCGACCAGTGTCACGATTATAGATCCGAAGATAACGATCCAACGATGATGCGATTAGAATAGGTTGAGAGTTGATCGTTGCGCATGGATGAGCCAGAGGGAAGTTTGCACATTCAGCCCCACCAGCGACCAATCCAGTTATACTGCCTGACGCGCCAAGGAGAGTTCGAACGGCAACAGGTGCTTCCGGTGCTCTGGCACCCCTACTTTTAAAATGATTCGGCGTGATGTTCACATCACCGCCCTCGCCCTCAGTGGATGCGTAACCAGTCGCTTGAGTAGGAAGACGCATGTCCAAGAAACACAAATCCCCAATGGTATTGCCTGCAACAACACGGATGCCAACACCCGGAGCCTCACCAAATGCTAATGCACGAGTAATTGGCCTGGTACAATAGAAATCGGGTAGAATGGCAGAGTGACTGCATGTGCCAACCTTTACCTTTCCGTACTTGCGACTCATACGCCAGGCATGACGAGAAACTGGGCGCCGTTGACCACAACGAGTATCATACAGAGCAAGCTGAAAGTATAACAAAATGCAAAAGCAGAAACAGGTGATGTGATGAAAATCCATACGGTATTCCAGTTAACTTCACCGATAAATGCAGAGTAGATTGCAACATACATATTAGTTCCACGGTAAAAGACAAAAAGTTCATGATGAACAATTTAATGGGAGTTTAAAAGGACACAGCATATAAGCCAAACAATAATAGATATGAAATAACACGCCACAAGTCACTAGACTAAACCGTCCCGCCATATGCTGTGCTTACAAGATCGGCGAGTTGGTGGATAAATGCTTTGACATAAAACACTGGGAATATCGGTTCGAATGTCCCTCAGACGATGAATTCAAACAGAAAAGAAACCGATCACTTCAAAGCGTCGGTATGATAGTGAGTGATAAGAAATATGTGTACAGTAAACTGTTACACTCAGTGATTGTTAACATGTGGTAAAGCCCATTGCGTTTAGTAACTCCTTAAATTATACGCGCACTTCTTAAACGGCTGTTTAGTTTGCATGACGTAGTGTTTGAAGTAAACTCCTACGACAAAAATACTGCAATGGCAGCGGGGGGAGAATCGGTTTTACACTCTCCACTGTTATCAGTTCAGGTGGCCTGGATTCAACAAGTCCTTCACTATGTTGATATACAGCAGCACTGCTCTGCGGTCGAGAATCGCGATCGTGTCAAGCTTGAGGAACGAGGCTGACACTCACACTCATAGCTCCTTCTACAATGAATAACCGAGAGTGTGCACACAGCTGTGCACAACGCAAATCACGAGTCTGTCATCAAAACGCGGCTGAGAAATGTGGATAAGGCCTTCTTGTTGACAGCGCTTGTTACGACAAATCACTGAGCGATCACTTCAGCCAACTCGAACCTGCATAGCACGAATGAACATCACGCGACAGATGTGATCCAGATAAATGGGCCATAGGTTGCACCATGGCCGTCCAATAAATGGTAGAACTTGTCCTTGTATGCCACATGGGCTGCTTCCCTGTTCGTCAATATCACATCCTAAACGCGTACCCAGAGGGTAGGGTCCCTCGCCAATGACAAAATTCCACAAGAATAAACATTGAGTGTAGAGCATTCTCCCTGCTTGTGATTTGTGCATGCTCGGGATGACGACAAATAAATTAGAAATGTTTAGTTTGCCAAATCGAATTAGGATGTGGTTGTAGTTAACCAGACTGTATTTGGGAGGCTACAGCAAACGTGACAGAAACTGATGGATTGTACGGTTTATGAATCTGAGTGAATTGTGGTGGACCCTTCCCACAATTTCTTGGAATCAGATGTTTCAGCAAACAGATGGTTTGGCGCAGATTCAGTGAAGCATGGGTTCATTGAGCGTCGAAAGAAATTGTACTGAGTGACCAGTTAAAGTTTTGCCCTCCCGGACAAACGAGAGTCTTAAATAAGTCAATGTTGGAAGCACTTAATGAATTGATTGTGTCCCGGCTAAATTGAATGGGGTCCCCAGCAAAAGTTGTGACACATTTATGACTGCCAAGAATAACTACCGTCTTCGTATTTTGGGTGCTGATTTCCAATCTGGCTAGATCCAGGGCACTAGATACAGCAGCAGGCTTTTCCAAAAGATACTTCGGTTTCTCTACCAGGAGGACGACATCATCAGCGTAAGCAAAAACCGCTGACCATGGCATCGTGGAACCGGTGGTCAAGCTCAGACCTTAATACAGTAAGTACTTTATCAACAGCAATGATGACGGGACAGCCCGGCAAACATCAAGCTGAAATCGGGGGATACAGTTTTCGAACGTAACCGACGAGCCTCCGTCCAAATCAGTACTACAATAAGCTAGGTGTGGAGAAAAACCGAATGCCTGGGTGATTCAGTGATGGAGTCCTGCAAAATGGAACGCAGCGTCTTTGATAAGTCAACTGAAGCTACATACATGCTGAATAGTGTGAACAGGAGCTCCTGGGCAGTGCATGCAGTGGTGAAGTCGCTTCTAGGTAACCATCAAAGTGCAGAAATACGAACTAGAAAAAAGAGCAGCTGAAGCCGAATTTTTCGGCGGTTGGCAAATGTCTTGTAGAGACAGCTTGCCAGCGTTAAGTCAGTAGGTTTAAGATCGCTGGGAAAGGCCAGCTTGTTCATTTTGGAGACAAAACTGATGCCAGATCGGTAAAGATGGACCAGACAACTCTCCATCAGCGAAAAGAGGTTGGAATATTATGTCAAGACATCCGCTTTCATGAGCTTCAAATGTTTGGGTAGTAACATAGAGCAGTTTTCCATGCATTTCAAAATACGAGATCTCTTCTAGCGATCGAATTGATTAGGGACCATTCCGGAGGCAGAATCGTACGTGATGATGGCTCACCCGTGCGTGACTGAACCCATAATACGTAGGGGCAAGAACTCGTTGGGGTTGTTCCGGAGACCACCGTACGTCTTGTAGATTTCCCTGGTTTCCGAGACAAAATCCGAACGTTGTATTTCAATCCCATTGGTGAAAAGCTGCGTAGTTGATCCTTCGTAGTTGCTTCATGATGAGAAAGACCCCCCATCGCCACAAGAGCACGCAAACAAGAAAATAAATGAGAAACCCATGTTTTCAACGGTGACCGTCATCACTATGCATGGATATCCGGCCGTTACGTCACCACAGGTTGAGTCAAACGGGTGAACCAGTCGGAGTGTTGTGCTCTTTGGGATTCTAAGTGCAACACTGCGTTTGGCTGTGATGGTTGTTGTGGGGGCCGTTCTTGTTCCAGTTTGGTGCGTATACGTGTATTCGGATATTTCCGAGCGAGAAACGTGGGATATGCGACGGTGATGGAGCTCAAGTTGAATGGGACATGGTGGTGTTAGTTCCTCGGTGAAAGTATGTAGATCGGCTGACTTTTGTTGAGACCAGGTAAATCACGTAATCTTCATGAATCTGGGTTTGTCACAAATGCGTTTGACAGGGATGTTTGTCTTTTATATTGGCTGGTATCTGCCTTGGTTACAAGTATGGGTTCACAGTCGATGCGGCCAAACAAACGATTGACCGGACGCCCACTTTCCACTCCGTCCTTGCATCTATGCATAAGAATATGCGTCAACAAACCAGCGTTACATACGCACCCCTGGCCGTACTCTGTACAGAGGTGCCTCGTTGGATTTTCTCGTTTACTGATAGAGGCCGTCGCGAAAGCTTTGGCAGTATTTGAACGTGTATAATCAATCATGACCAGTGCTTTGAAACCCGGTAGGATGGTTGGCCCTACCTGGAGTTGCTGTACTCTTAACCAGAGAAAGTATGCACCGAAACTACCCAGCTGGCATCACGAAGAGTTAGCTCACTACTATTGATAGTACTATTGTTATTATTACGACTATTATTCCTGCAATGTCCGGAGACAGAATGTCAACTCAGCATCATAAAAACACGCGGTATCTGGGTAACCGAGTTATCCAGATGAATGCATCTCAAAGAATGTGGATTAGCCGTGACCTTTAGGTGAAGGCTAACGGTAAAATAGACGAAATTTATTCGATAAACAGTCCGTCATATTATAGTGAAAAGTAGCACCCGCGATTGGTGAATTCCCGACTGACAGCCATGTCAGCCGAGCAATATGACGTTACTATGACAGGGTGATCGTTGTTCTGTTCACAGAGCTTCAAGTGACTCCAGCCGAAACGCACAGTCCTATACAGCGTACCGTCTGCATAACGTGTTGACAATACAGGTGCTCGCCAGCCACGAACGAATTCCGCGGAGAATATACGAATCATCGTGATGAACAGCAGCTCCGAAGGGTACGAGAGGCGCACCGGTTACCGTGAATGGCTCGACTACACGCAAAGGGCCTATGAACCAATATTTTCAAAAGCCACGGCAACTGAAGGTAGGTGTCATAACGACTGTGCTGGCTTCCAGCTCATTTACATGACAGGCCTACCACATCGAATCCGCCTATTATCATGTACCCTCGAGTTACTTGTCATGTTCGTCGCAACTCCATGCAGAGCGTACGGGGCATCCTGGATGGACGTACGCCATCTGGAGAATTTACGAACGAAATTACTGGTGAACGGCCCCAATGGACTGTACACTCCGTACGTCCCCGAACGTCGCTTAACTAAAGTTGTCCTTTCACGTGGACAACCGGGATGTACATAGTCAACAGAAAATTGTAAATTCTGTTTTCCGCAATCACTGTAACTCTTCGGACGAAGGGCCGGCGGTCACCTTCAGTCCTGCAACACACCCTAACGCATTACCAAAATTTGTCACAATTTCTCCGTCTGGTAAATGATTCTTCATGAAGCGACTCCTCAAATTTGTTTAAAGACTTCCCTGCTTGTAATGGAAATCGTGGCTATCAGGATAGTGAGTCAAACAGCCTTCACTGGTCAAAGTAAACCCGCGTTTGTCAGTTCCCATGCAACACCTTCAACGCTTGAACACTTACGTAGATACAATGGCAGGTAGCACCCGCAAGGAAGATGTGCAGCCTCGCCGTTGATATCTGTTGTCTTGCAATAGTACGCGATATTATACCTTCGATTTCCGTCGGTTGATTCCCAATGCCTGCACACTCAGGGTTCATTAGTCTATTGATAAGTTTCCGTTAGCGGAAACAGAATGCAAACGACAGAGTATGACCCTGAAACGTCGCAGGGCACTCGGCTCAGACGACCCTTCTCTTCCACGTTTATAGCTAAAAACTTGCGGTTCCACTCACAACGAGGCTGGATCTTGACGCGGTGTGAATGCTTGCATATCTCGATGACCCGTCGGATTAAAGTGGACGGTGTGACGAATAAACCAACAGTCACTCATACTAGCCACGCCGAAACGTAGAGGTCTCACAAATCACAGTTTCCTGGTCCTCAAGGTCGCGGGTTGGAAAGAGATTGACATCTTTTTCCGGAAAATACACAAGTCCTGCAACAGTGCAACACACCCACTGCCTTGCGGTACAGGCTAGTTGGTCAGTACAAGTTTTAGAAATCGTGAGCGTCACCTTTATACTTGGCGCCCTAAATCTCCGAATCAGGCCTGATCTCAGATAGATCACATAGCTGTTAGTTAAAGAGGACATGGTTCGATTCAAGACTGTCGTTCTTATTGGAGCACGTACGTGGATTCAGATCCTGCGTTCGTACGTTGCCATTTCCCTTCCATATTTCCTGGGCAACGACCCCATCCACAACGGCGGCTGGCTGTTGAGGAACTGAATATACCGCCAGTACAGCATAAGCAACGAACCATCTTAGAAAGCAGCCTTAGTAGTTCTTACCTCGAAGATCCTAATGGCTGTTGGGCCCAAATCTCACAACTATTAAGCAACATGTGACACGGGGGCTCGTGGGCCAAACAAACATTGGATCTCCGATAAAACCCTGAGGCTGTTAGATGTCAGGCGGAACACTCCCCCTGGCAGTACACATAACAAGTTTGGTAGGAATATCCGTAGAAAGCTGGACCGTCGCCTAATCGTTGATGATGAAACTTGGCTGGTAAAAACCGCATTTGATTCAGTGAACATCGGTACATTGTTAGGGAGTCAACTATTTTGTCCAAAACCGCCTCCATCCTCGAGAAAAATGACTATTCCAGTCACAATGGGCATTTGTGGCTTAGTGACCATAAATATTCTGTTCGGTAACTGTCCTTCGATTTTCTGATTCGCGAATGTTTTTAAGTCAACATGCACCACATAAATACCTTGCAACTTCCTCATTGTCGCACACGTATTTGGGGCGGAACAAAGCTGGTTTTGTACGCGTCTTTTGGTTTAACTCGAAAGAAAATTACAGGGACAGTCGAGTTATTTTGATGACCGAGGTTTTCCTCGTTAACTATTACCAGAAGGACAATCCGATTATCGTCAAGCGCACTGTTATACCGATGACGAACCAGCGTTTCGTTTCGAGGGCTTATAACACACACTATTCAAGCTTATCCGTGCTACTAGTCCCAGAAAACCGTCTGTCAGTGAAGCTGTCAGCGAGACAGATGACACACACCTGCCACACCACCACGAAGAAGAAACAAACCCTGTTTAGGAAGAGGGAAGAAAAAAGGGGGAGGGGAGGGGACCTAATCACTAAAAATAGTTACGTCTATATTCAAACATACAAAATCAAGGTGCCTACACCTTGCAAACAAACAACCGAGTTGTAAGTGAAAGTAAGACGTCATCAGCAAGACAGCTTTCTTACGGCTTTCAATGTCCCGCGTCATTAAGTCCACTCACTTCACAGACAACTCGGCCAAACAACAACAATCACACCACTGAGCTCGGTTACCCGCCATCTCACCTAACGTCTCAAGCCACCGACTCTGTGAGTTGCGAGGGCTCCAGCCCGGGAGACGAACCCGATTTACAGTAGCCAACCCTTTCGTGAACGATTTTATTCCACTACGCCAGGTCATCACCCGTAGTAAGAACGTGCATACAATCAATTCAACAAATTTATATTTTACTGATGTACCTCTAAGACTGAGGCATTCCTAGAGAGTGTGTTAAGCAACCGAGTCTCAGGCAGTCTTTAGGCTCAAATGAACCACGACCACTGGCTGAATAAAAGAGTCCCAGTGCTCTAATATTTATCGCAAAGTGACGATGTGCTCGATAAGCGTGCGGTTATGTCGGAAACCCGTTTGTTCTTCTCGTACTTCGTTTCTCTATCACAATCGTGAAAGAGAACCAGTTACGACATCTGAAGCACTGAATCCAGAGGATTTGAATTAATTTGTGGATTTCCACTTGGAACAATGGCTCTGTAGTCGCTACTCTGAGAACGAGCGGTCAACTGTGTTGTTGGTCCAATGAACCATGGATGAAGATGCTCCCTGTAACGTGCCATGCAGCAAGACAAGAAGTATGTTGGATCAGTTTTTTTCTAGCACATCATCTCGATGATGCCAAGTAATTTGGTACCCGTGGATCGAATGGGTTATCAGACGTAATCAATATTTGTGGCGCTGTACAGATTGTCTGAATTCCCTTAATCTTTTTGACTGGTTGCTGGTTTTCTATTATCATATTACCACGCAGATGCCTAACAGTCGGCAGCTGGTTATTTCGCTTACAAAACTGGTTATTAGCGTCGGGTTGGCTTCCTATAGTCAAATAACCCGGAAGAACACCCTGAATTCAAAATGGCTTCGAGTGAGCAGAATGCACTCGATCGTTAGTACAATAACAATAAACAGTTAATCGTCGCATCTTAAATAATTAAACTCTACGAAGATAAATTGTGGGTGCGCAACAACGAACTATGGTTAATCACAGCTTGACCTACACGAAAACGACAGATAACTGCGTACACGAACGTTAACAGACTTTACCCGCTGGTCAGCTAAAATTGATGCCTATGAAGGGCTGCTCATTAGTAGACAACAGCAAACAGCTTCATTACGTATCTTTCATATTCCCTATTGTTGCCGTAATGTGAACAAAATTAAAGAAAGCAACATAAATGAAGCCTCATATATGGGCAACGGAATTTCTCAAACCTGTCTCAGCCGTCTGCATCTTTGACGGTTGCATTTTGATATATTCATTTCACAGTTTCAAATGGAAAGCTTGCTGTGACAGGAACGTTTTGATGTTGTCAGGCTGTGCGACTTCTTCAAAGTAACAGGATAATTAGCAAGGTAACCTTATAACTTCTTCATTGCCACGACAGTATATGAACTCGATTTTCTTACTAACTAGGTTTATCCGTCTGTTTATGAATACACTGTAGTCGTTTGAAGACATCGACTCAACACTTGAGAGGACGTATGTAAAACTCCGCCAACGAAATTGTTTCTCGCACCTTCTCGCAACATGAGAACAAAAAACACAGAAAGAACCCGGCCAGTTCTAGGAGCACTGGCAAAAATACCATAACTTCAATTCTGCTACTAGGGAACAAAAACAAACTGACGCAATCTGTAGTGCGTTCATCAGCAAAATATAATCCAATAGCTCTTGAAGAACAGACCCTTAGATCTGTAATCTGCGAAACTGGCTATTTAAAATATCCCAGTGGCAATTCCATTTCAGTCAGTATCCAATCCCCGTTTAGCTTCCGCATCGAAGCCCAAAGCACTTGTCGAATCTCGTTCTTTATTTCAACCTCCAAAGAAAAGCGTACCGGCGATTACAAGTAGTAGGTAATAATTTTGTGGTCATGATTGACGTACAAGTTCTAAATGTGTAAAAGATGTGGTGTGCAAGGATCATGACCAAGAGACATCGATCTTCGACATCGCATAAAATTTTACATCCGTTGTTACAACGGTGCTTGCTACTACGACGGTCGCATTAGTTCCATCCTATCGATCGAAGGCAAACAGAATACACCCAGTCATGAGCGGACACCGCACGTTATGACAGCTACGTTCTGAGTTCTCTCGTCTGAAAGCACTACCGGTGAATAGAAGTCAACCAATACAATAGCCCTGACCTTCGTCCCAACAACCAAACACACACACGGTGGCTGTTGCGTTAACATACACTACAACTGGTGTTGCAATCGAAACAAGTATTCTGCATTACGAGAACTTACATCGTTCTCTCTGGTCATGATTCCCATAAACTCCAGGGAAAAGTTGAAGTTTCTTTCAACGGTGAGAAACCATCATTCTCCTTATGCACCTTGAATGCAGCTTCGAACCTCTCTTGATTTGGAATTTCAACATCTAACTGTAAACCGGTTGTGACAAAATCACGACGACACTAGACATTTGACAAAAAGTTCATTCAGTCACATATCAAGACACTCCTGGGAGACCCCCGTGACTGATATATCGCTTCTGCAAAGACTTGATCAAGTATTAGCGATAACGAACAAACAGCATAAGAAGGAAAGACAATACGTTATGCTCGGACTATTGAGAAATAAGCCCAACTCGATGTCTGCTTACTACCAAAGATGATAAGATAGTCGAAAGGATAACTCAGTATACTGTTGTTGGCGTCGTATATTTGCAGAGTGAGTATTGCCAAAACACGCATCAAAGAAGAGAAAAAAACTGCACCTTGTCATTGAAGCCTGAAGAAACCTACACCAATTTCGCCGTACACCGTTTGGAGTGGCAAGCGATGTTGAATTTCTTCAAGCACCGATAGACAAAATTAGTAAAGACGAGAAAGCGCAAATTAAATATACTTACAACTATATATCCCTAGGCGGTGCTAAGATCCACACAAAATTTGGCCAGAATGTATGATGTAGAAATCTACGGAAGGAATGGCATCTTCGCTGGTCGAGAAATAAAGCAATGGAAGTATGGAATTTTGCGCCTGATGATCAAGCCAGACCCCAGAAAACTACAGCAGTTCCGTAATCTACCATTACATGATATCAAACACAAAGCGTTCTGTACTTAGTCGCTAGTTATTCTCAATGAAGTTCCCATTTTAATCAACAAAATTCATTTGCTGGTCGAAAGAAGAACTCCCCTACACAATACAACACCTGGGTCACTTTAAAATGACCTGAAGAAAATGTTGTTACCACTACCGATTGCCCATCACCATCAGTTATACAGACTGGTACCTAAGACATCGCTGGTGTTGTCGCTCTAATACAAACTGAAAGATGATTGTCACTTTCCCTAGAACATTGTCAACCGACAACCGACATCATTCTTCCATTAAAAACAAAATCTACGCTACAGCCGAAGCCATCAAATAGTGGAAACATTATTTACTAGGAACTCATGTTCAACTGACCAATGATCAGAAATCTGTCGTTCTTACGCATGACTTGCAACACCATGGAAAGATTAAAAACGATAGACCCAAATGGTATTGCTTTGATGTGAAGAATGACTCATGCGAATAAAATCAAGCAGCTTACGTAGCAGTGTGATGAAAAAAATGTTTCCGGAGAGGTCGCATGATTCGCTGTGCTTGTCAAATGTTCCCAAAACTTACTCTATACAGCAAAAAAAAGCCGACTTGCGTGGAAGTAAAACCAAGAATTTACATCCCACTAAACAGAACACCTGGTAAAGCGACCGTGCTTCACGAAAAATTCAGCATCCAGTTCAGGAGCCCCCTTCCACCTGTAGTTGGTAGTAAACAGTACTTACGACCGCTGATGAATACGCAACTCCCGATGGCCTTGCTTGCCCGGATAAGATACCGCAACCGGATCACGTAATGCCAACAATCTTTTTTTGATATGTGGCTTGCCCTCTTACGTGCATTCGTCTGGAAGTTCCACTTTCATGTCTGAAGTACTGGAAGGCGTACAAAGCAATAATGGTGATTCCATCAGAAGAACTACAGCCTACAACTAAAAAAAATGGGAAGGTCCAGATGCTCAAGGACACGCCTGGGCGACCGATATTAGTCACAACAAGAACTAAGAGGTGTATCATGCAGTCACTGGGAAATGGGACTGTTGAACGATCAGTCTTGTGTAAGCTGCGGACGCGGGTGTTGCAGTTATGCTCCGGGAACAGACTACTATAAACCACCACATGTTTTAGGCATCGTGAGAGTCACTCTTATACTTGGTGCCCTCCCTATGTGAATCAGACTTGACCTCACAGAAACTGTGTAGCCCCTAATTGCCAGTGGCTGTTGTAAACCCTCCTAAACGATACGCTGGTTCGATCTCGGTAGAGTGGTGCGCTCGATAAAATCGGATTCTCGTCTCGGTAATAATTCACACGAAAATCTCAGTCCCGAATAGTACCGCAACTGTCCCGTATTAACTCTCAAGGCAAGCCAGAAGGCACGTTCAAAATAAGAAGCTTTGTTCCGCTACAAAAAGGGTTGCCGCTAGGGCGACCAGTACAAAGTATTTAAAGGGCACGTCATGAACACACATTCCCACCACATCATGAGAAAGAATTAGGATCGCACATGTGCATAGCGATATGAAAAGTCTCAACCGATTTGAACAGTTCCGCTAGTTAGGACTGAGTTAATTGGTTTTGTTCTTCTTTCTCATGACGGAAGCGCCCTGGGACGGTCACAGGGTGGGCGCCCTAACAGTGGCGTGATTCCATTCGGTACAGTCCCTCTACGTGGAGAACATACTCACAATCAGACAGCGCGCCGGTACGCCGTCGCTTTCTTTTCAGACTTGCTGGGCACAAATTTAATCGGTAGTCCGTACAAACAGCTGGTCGGCTTTTGACATTTTAACGAGGTTTCATTAGGTTTCTCTTACTTCAGAAGTTGTCTAAGACTGTCAGTGATTCGGCTCTCGATCTAACACGTCTTACGCATTTCGTTTACAGTTTTAGCAAACCCACTCCCTCCACGTTCATTGCGCTTACCGAAAGTTCGCAAGCTACCGCAACTACTAAGGTTTATCCTCGATATATAGAGTCTGCCATACCATCTGCAGCAAGGTGGGTGGTACAACTCTTGGAACCCATGTGCCGTGAAGTTTGTCTTCATATCCTACGTCATCTGTCCGATTTTTTTCACTGAAGCAGAGAATGTTATTAAAAGTGATATGTACACAAGCGCTTCCTGGACATAATCTCACTGCTCACCATGATGGAGACTGAGGGTTTCGCGTGCCAATACAGTGATCAATTAAGTGTACCATCTAGTGTTTCAAAGCAAAAGCTCGAAGAGCTCACTCTACGCTAAACACTCGGCGGACGATTTAAATGAGTTCCCGTTGGGCCCACTTTTAGTCAACATATTCGTGGACCAGTTGGAAAATCAAAACCTTAGTCGCACAGTCAGGGACAAGTGCTTCTACTAACGACATTGATATTCCCATCATGTCAAATTCGGTCAAAAAGTCGTAGTGTGTGATTCAAGCTATCAACAAAGCGCATACGAACATCACAGTTTCTTCAGAGGATGAATCAAATAACACTCTTTAGTTTACGGATGTAGGTACAAAACGTCAAATCGAGGGGACTGTACACCAATGTGCATCGCAAAGCAACCTGGACGGGATGATATACCAATCTTAAGACTTTTATCCCACCTAAGCAGAAATACAACTTTACCGATGGTTTGACAACTAGAGGAAAGAAAATTTGTCTTACAAACGAACCAAGCCAGAAGTAAAGGTTTATCGTTAATGAACAGCAAAAATGGCTACCCTGTTCGTTTTATAACGCGCAACATGAGCCCAATAGGAAGTCGAGACCGGATCGTCACGGCGAAGAGAAAACAACATTCAATCACCCACAATCCCAAGGTCATACCACAGCAGAGTCAATCGTAGGCTTCGTCGGATTATGGGAAGCGCATTCCCAGCAGCGACGTTGTGCAAATGGTTTGTCACATCACTGTTGCTGATGTTGAGCTTGAAAAACAAACTTATCGTCTTCGACTAATCCACGTGTGACAACTCACTTTTCGGCAGCCTTGTGGCGAGTAGACGTTTGTCAAAACGGTCAGAGAGCGCCACTTAACTTGGTTCGGACCAGTATGACCAAGCCGACTAACAGCGCAGTCGTAGTAAACTTAGGTGATATGGACCATCGGGTAGACTTCAAGCACGCTTGCTGAGTAGTCTATAGAGTTCCAGCCAACCAATCAAAAATGGTCGGGCGATAGATGTTGGTCAGTGCCGAAGTTATCGTTATCTGGCCACGAAATCCAGCTTCCTGTCCACATAAACAATATACCCAAGCCCTAAGTTGGCAGGATTAAAGAGCACATCAGATGGTCCCATACGTACAGGTATCATTTTCATGACCAGCAGTGGTCCATTTTCATCTACATCGACACTGACGATTGCTTTTGGTTACGGAACACAGACCTATTCCGCGTCTAAGACTGTGACCGACAACTACCTATGTTCAATCTCACTTGGGCTTGTTGTCAATGGTTTTAACGTTAACAATGCAACATGGAAGACTCAGAGAATGACTCCATGGTAATTGTATATTTAGGACAAGTATTACAAATCTAATTAATATTATTTTTCAGCTTTTTCCACTTCATAACGAGTGGTGAGCAGAACTACTAACCGATCATATGGTGGGTTTTGGGAGCACATCCTCCTTAAGTGGCACTTTGTAAGACCATCTAGTCTGACTCTAATCACAAATTGGTGTAAGTCACTAGAAGAAGTGCGAACACTAATGCAATTTTTAAATCTGATGCTGCACACTGTCCCAGATCCAAACGGGTAGCACTGTCATGAGCACAACTGGGTCATAGTGCACTAATCAAGCATTCATCGTAGTTCACAATGCGAGGAAATGTTCGTTTACACAGATGTGACTGTGTGTGTGTATGGTTGAAAGCCTCATGATCTTTTCTGCTACCTTGGCGTAGTGGTCTGTATTATGTGCTGTGTTGATTCGGCAGGCTATGTTGACTGGGACATCGGTCCTTGCATGTTCAACCATGTCAGACTGGCCAAAGGAAGGCAGCCAGACAAAAGACAGTTGCGCTCGCTGTGGATGATGTCGATGTTGTGTTTCGTTTTGACTTGATTTTTGTACTTGCCCCGTCTGGTCTTGTATGAGTGACTTATTTTTCTCTGCAGTAGTATTGGTCATATGTGTGTTGACCTTATAGGTTTAGGGCCCTCGAACTCATGCACAGTTATTGCAATTTGTTTGTTGGTGATGGCTGATGTCGTTGCGACTGTGTTCATGTGTCTCCCGCTGCCATGTGGCACAGGCGTTTGAGCCAAAGGCCTTAATCGCCCTCCTAAGTCTGGGCCTCCTGGCCTCCTGAAGCGAAATCCTGGTGGTCAGAAACGGAGATACTGGGGGCGGTGTTCAGGTAAGTCTTCCGCGTTGTAACATTGATTTAAGATGTTGGGAGGGGTTAGCGTTGAACCGGAAAGTCTGCAGAAATATGACTCGGACGAGCGTCCGCAATTTCGGTGAGAATTATTGCGAGGTCGTGAACGGAAGCGGGCGGGACGCAAGCGAACCACCGGTGCCATAGGTCGTGGTGACATGACTATATGGCGTTGCGATGTGTGCGGTCGAGAATGCGCTGGCCGTTTGGGATTAGTAGGTCACCAAAGTACACCGTCGGCCAAGAGACAACGAGTACGTTAGGATCAAGTAGGTTATATCAGTTATATCCGTTCACATTAATTAATAACTACCGTCGTTTGGAACCCACCCGCTCCCATTTTCAGAAACCTGGGTGCTCGTGGTTTTTTATCGTTCTTTTTCTTTAGCTTCGTTGGTGTACTGTATGGTGAATGTTTGGTCTGTTTTCTTCCAGTCCAACCCGGAATTTTGTTTTTCTTTCGTATTTTCTCCAGAGTGCACTGACACGTACTCCTATAATGGAATATTTCTCGCACTATACTTTTAAAATTTTTCTTCTCAATTTAGATCTTATCACTGGGGCCTCTCTGTTTATTTCTCGAGAGACATGGGTTTCAGTTTCGAGCTAGCTCAACAATAAGCTAACCAGACCTGGCTGTCTAGATACAAAGGTCCCACTCACACACCTCCTGGTCCTATTCCTTCGAGTTTACACTGGATACGTGATGTGAGTGGAGCCACAGCTGGTGCAGCGCAAGCCACCTGTGGTGATGGTTAGGCGCATGGGTCCGTTGGCACTGGTCACTGTGACAGGCTAGTCCGAAATGGATGCCGCCAACTGGTTGAATGCTTGATCTTTTCTACTACCTTGGCGTGGGGGTCAGGCTTGTATACAGTTTCGACCCGGAAGGCCAAGCCGACCAGGACTTCGTTTCTTTCAGATTCAACTATGTCAGATAAGCCCAAGGGTAACAGGCAGACAAAAAGCAGTTATGCATATAGGTTTGTAAGTAACAGTACTAACTGTGCGAGTTCACAGACAGTAAGGCACGGCCTTGTTAGTATATGGCAGAAGTATGGTTATAATTGTAGTACTGCTGTCTTCCGCCTACAGACGTAGCACTCCGATCGCTCAACGACCGACCCTGACCGTCGGCGTAGTAACCTGTACAGTCCAAAATCCTGCATAAATCCTCAGAAGTTTGAGGTGGCTTACAATACACCTACTGTGCGCAGCAGTAATCGGTACAACTCATTGTCAAGTGAACCAGGTATCTGAGTTATTAGCTCCGAGCAGGGTCCCCAAGGTAACTCTAATTTCTTTTGCCCCATGGGCCAAATTAGAAAGCCTAAATCCAGTTGGGTGCCATCATGTTAAATTGGGGCAGACCCATGAGCGCAAGGCGTTACCCGCCAGGACATGGAGGGTGCGTACGCCGTTGGATTAATGCAGCAATGGAAGGCTAAAACACCGTATCGCACTGATCGCTATGGAGCTGAGCGGCCACGACGTACATGTCGGGAACTTACGTGAGACAAAGCTTGCGGACCAAAGTAATTCTCGGGAAGCAGGCTCCGGGTACTCCTTATACCGGACAATCTGGCTGGCAGAAGGTGCCTGAGAGCACGATGTTTGTTTGGCAGTCATTAACCGCATGGTTTTTCCGGTGATCGGTTAACCACACGGTATTAACCCTCGAATCATGTGCATACGCCAGCGACCCGATCGGAATAAGTTTGTTATATTTTTTATTGCCACCACCGTCAGCTGTCCACCACAATTCGTCCTACACCAGTAAGTAACCAACTGTGTGTTCTGAGCGACTTTATCGCGCGAGTCGGGAGCGACTCAACAGCCTTACCAGGAGTCCTTAGATCCCATGGCACTGGTGCGATCAATGGGACTGGTGATAGTCTATTCCACCTGCGTGCTACACACAAGTTGGCCATCATAAACACCCGATTCCAGCTGGACACGAGTGAGATCACAATGTAGACTCATCCATAAAATGATCATGGCGACTTCCTTGATCAAGTGGTCAAGCGACAGCGTGACATTCGCAAATTAGGTGCCACAAGAGTGATGCACGGGGTGTGATGTGTCACGGAAAATAGGCTGGTCAGGACGAAGTTGCTTACTCATGTTTACAAGCCCGTTTATGGCAGATCATCCAGACAGTGGCGAAAACTGGATGTAAGAAGCTGGAGGACTCAGAAGAGAGGACAGCGTTTTAGTGCGCAGTTGTCTTTCGTCTCAAAGACGTCCCGCATTCACTATTCCTGCAGACACGGAGCAACACCCCCAAGTAGCAGATGGCGGCAGTAGCCATCATGCGATTCGTATTCATTGTCTGAAGCGTCCGAGATGGTCTAGTGACATTGACGCAGTTGTCTCGAGCCTGATACAATAAAAGAAAGAAATGGTTGTTGTCTTTGTAACAGACAAAAGTAATGAAGACATAAGAGCTACATTCCGAAGCGCTCGCCGTAAACTCATCGAATGGCTTCGCAGAAACTAGGACAATTGACGAAAGAAGCAAGGTAATATGGTGCAGGACTGAGCCGGCTGTTGACAATGCAAATAGGTATGTGATTCACCGAAGGCTATTTTTGGCCCGCCAGTGCAATCTGTGCAAGCACTGATTGAAGGGGGCAATAGCGTTTCGTGCATATGACCGGATGACACCGTGAAACTGTTGCCAGCACTCTGGCAGCCTAGTAAACTGGCCGGTTAACACTGACTGGATGACCGTGAATTGCCTTCAACAAGATGACAAAACGTCTTTTGTTTTCGCTCCAGATTTAGCACAGGTGTGAAGTACCACTGGACAACTTCGAAAGGGAAAGCATGTGGGTGAAGTTGGGCTACCAGGGGGACTTTCGAAACGTGACAGTCCAATCCCACTTAGGCAACTGCATCATGAGGCAGGAAGAACTTCCTCAAGAATTCATAGATGCCAGCATCGTATCTGTGTAGCAACTAAAGCACTGAAACTAACCGAGTCATCAGTCTGATGGGCCGCGCTGGGAAGTTTCTGGCAAGAATTCCGACGAACCAACTTAATACAGGGGTTTTTGGGGAGCAATATGGATTCCAAACGAATTGCAATGTGATTGAAACGATGTTCGGTACTCGAGTGATCTAGGAGAAATGCTGTGGACGCAGCTAGCCGCTGTAAGCCCTCGTTGAGGATTTCACCGAGGTGTCTGATTCGGTGAGTTGTAAGGCGATGCTTAATAAGCCTGGGTGTCCAAATAAGTCCAACGTATTTAAAATGTTGTGCGTAGGTATAATGACAAAGATGCAGCCGTGTGGATCAACTTCCGACGACTATAACATTGTCACTGACGTGAAATGGGGTTGTGTCTTAAATGTAACCCTGTCTAGCTTATACTTGACCGTTGTGCTAACAGTTGCTCTTCAGAACGCGAAGAACGGATTTTAAACTGATGGTCGTCTGCTGAATATTCCAGGTTTTGACGTACCAAGGCGGCCAGATGCATGCTAGTGTTTGCAAGCGTTAGTGCGCTGTTTATGCACAGCGACGAGAAACTGCAGTAACTGGTCACGACCTTCGTGATCACGGCACCAACAGTTGTGTTAGGTAAGTAACGCATTCTATTTCTTTCGGCCTTCTTCGAGCGACTAGAATCCACATTAGCGGAAACATTATGGATAGTCATCCAAACGTTTGCTACTTGTGTGGCAGTGTCGACAGACCTGCCAGTGAACCGCTAGTTGCGAACTAGTGTGACGAAAACTAGGGATGCTTTCGGACGTCCTGAAAGACGTGTCTGGAAGAATCACAGACCGAAAATGAAAATCAAGCTGCTTGTCTACTGCGTAATGGTACAGACTAAGCCGCTGTATAACAGTTAAACTTGGACATTTTAACATCGGAAGATGAGGCATCTAAGCCGCTTCCACCCACCACGTCTAAGATGCACCTTGGGTATTCGGTGGTCAGACATGGTTCCGAACACTGAAGTACTTCGGAGAACGGACAAATATGGGAAAGAAGTCATGTTACTAATCAAACAGTTGCATTGGTGGTGTCACGCCCGTAAAATGACTGAAGAACTGAGATCGAAGTGGTCGCATGAGCAATTGAAGGTAGGTAAGCGAAATAGTGGTGATCAAAAGCGATACCAGGATGTCATTCAAGTAAGTCAGTCGCGTTGTGATATCAAATTTAGATCTTAGGATTTAGCCTTGAGCCGAGCCCCGTGGAGAAATATGATAAGGAGAGGTGTTGGAAGATTTAATGGGCAATAGTGACACCGGCGTAAATGCAAGCGCGCGGTAAGCATGAAGCCTTCCTTCTACTTTCCTGTTAATTACTCTCCAGTCTATACAAAGCAACCGGTAAACACTTGCATTTTTAACGCAATAAATTGCCATGGTGCACGAAACGCCTACCTAACAACATCGACGGTCAAATTACCCGGATCATAACAGTGGAGTGACTCAATCGAGCACTGTGCAAGGATCTCAACTGTTATGCCAACCTCTTGTAAATAAGAGGAAAGTGGATTTTTTCTGATACACAAAAACCTATGAACAAACGTTAATGGATCCCCTGATTTCGAACACGACAAAGACCACCGAGAAATTATACGCAAACTCACAAAAAATCTGTGTAATGAACGTGAGGCTTCTTTCTTCGAGCAAGCCGAAGAGATGGAGGAATATTTTATCGGAGAACATCAGGGTGCCGTTTTCCCTTGTTCATGATTGCAAGGGCCGTCAGTAAGGTGACAATGAGATTAGATGTGGAAAAAATGGTTCACGAACTGTCGCGGCGACTTGACAGATGGGCAGAACACTGAGCAATAGTTCATCTGGCCTGAGCCAACCCATTTACTACTGGATACTGGAGATTGCGTGATTAGTTATGACATTCCAGACGATGCTTCGTCGGAAACCGAAGTGGCTTTAGGGCCCAAAACCACAACAAAGCCCCAGGTCCGGACCTTATTTCGCCGGAGTTTTTCAGAGATTACGTTAAAAACTATCTAGACTACATTCCTTGATTCTACAAGGAAGACTGAAGAAATGCCTCATGACTGATACATACCAACAAGCAGTCCCTTTTTCTAATAAGGTACCAGAATATCATGGGACAACCACAGAGATATTAGTCTTGTCCTTACCGCAGCCCAAACGCTCTTGTAACTCATAATACAGTGTCTTCCGAAACACAGAAAGAAGCAA
>JTDE01002326.1:79076-90561 GCA_014338405.1 Paragonimus skrjabini miyazakii | reverse complement strand
GCCAGGTCATCACTTATCCACCTTGCACCTTGCGCCAATCGACCGCAGCGTCGCCAAACAGTGCTCGGTGTGACAAACTACTAGCTTGCATCTCTAGTACATGGCCTAACCATCTAAGTCTGTGAAAATGTAGTGACTGAACAATAAAACACGTTTGACAATCAGTGCCGAACACCCGCTTCCTAACCTCCTCGTTGCTGACTCGTTGGTGCCACCCAATACGAGCGATTAAACGCAGACATCCGTGGTCAAATACCAGAATACGGTTCACGTCTTCTACCCAGAGGGGCCATGTTTCGCTGCCGTCTAGTAATACAACCCTCACTATTGTCTAATATACGCGACCATTAAGTTTCAGAGAGATACCTTTCTGTCGCTATAAGTGCCTCAGATTAATAAACACCACATTTGCTTCAGCAATACGCACCTCTAGTTCATTCTCTATGCCTCCGCCGCCGCCGCCGCTGATGCAGCTTCCCAGATATACAAACCGGACCAGTGGCGCGGATCAGCTTGAGTAGTTTGCCGGTGTTCCCTGAGACAAAGGTGGTTTCCACTTCCTTAGCCTTTTCTATCAACCAAGCTTCACGATCAGCCTTTAGACTACGTTTCAGCTTCCTAGGGATATCTCTTGTAGACTTACTATGTGAACTACCAGGAAGAATCTTCCGTCTGGCTTCTAACAACTCCAGAGATTTCTCTGAAATTCAATGTTTGTTAAACTTATGTGTCCCTGTGCCGCATGTTATAGTACCTGCTTTCTGAATAGCCTGTGAGATTTGTGTCTTCGGAATGAGTAACACAAAGGCAAATTTCTAAGCTGGTTTGGTACTTATGCTTTGCCCATGGTGAAGCCAATTTCTCAACAGCCAGTCGTTGCTGTCGGTGGGGTCGTTGACCAGCAACAGTAAGAACAAAACGACAACATATCAATGTATGATCTGAGTCCAAGTACGTGCTCCAATAAGAACGACAGCGCTGGATGCAACCACGCCACCTGTAACCAACATCTACGTGGTCTATCTGAGATCATGCCTGATTCGGAGAAGGCGGGTGCCAAATATACCAATGACGTGTACGATGCCCAAAACTAGTGCAGGCTAAAGATAGCTAATACTCAGCGCACAGCTGCAACAATCGCTCACCATTATCGGACCGATGTGACGCTATCCCAAACATGCTACCTAAACGAGATTCGGCCTCACCAAGGCGACCGACCTGAGCATTCATATCTCCGGGCAGAACGGCTATATCAGTGCGTGTCGACTGAAGTAGAGCGACCAGACCCGAATAAAACGCGTCTTTGATGCCGACGTCACTACAGTCAGTAGAAGCGTAAGCAGATACATTGAATAAATTTCTGAAAGTCTTGCGTCTAGAGCTGGCCTTAACGGACTCTGCCAAGCTGACAGCACAACGTCTACTGTTAACAGGAATCCAATCTGTCAATGCGGCTGCGGCCGTCGAGCTAAGGACTATACATACTCCAGCCTGACCTGTAACAGCAGCTGTGGAGTCACCCGAAGTGTAGACAATGTGGGTGCTGCTAAATCCAAACGCTGACTACTATCTTGGATTCCGGTTTCCGAGATACAGCAGACATCGATATGCAACGAGTCTAACGTTCGTGAAAGAGTGGCCCGTTGACCTATCTGTTTCAGAGTGCGAACGTTGAAGGCACCTATATTAATTCGCATTCTAGGTCTAAGCAATGGGCGATGGAGGCATGAAGCTGAATGGCAAGAGACTGAACTTACCGGCTCAGTGTTACCACGGTTATCTACATCTGTTGTGGGACCTGTGGAGTAACTATCAGAAATGGAGGTTGGGAGGGGCCTGAGAACGGAATTTGACAGGACAGTGGGGAAGGTGTCAGCAGCAGCATGTTTTCGCCTATCCACCCTGCTGTATGCAGCAGATAGAGCGACCCGGATTATAATGCGAGATAGCCGACGCAGTATGGAATTACTGGTGTTATGACTATTTATAGTTGTGTTGGCTGATATACTGCCAGGACGCCCAGACCTAGACGGGAGAACGGTTACGGTTCTCAACCAAAGCCTTCAGCCCAAAAGCCTATACCGCAAGGCAGCGGGTGGGTGGTAGTGTACCAGAACTGGTATATTTTTGGAAAAAGATGCCAACCTCCTTCTAACCACCAACCTGGAGGACCAGGAGACTGGTTTGCCAGACCTCTACCTATTGGCCTGCCTGGTATGAGTGACTCTATCGGTGTGCTGGCCACTACGTCCAGTCTAGCTCAATAGGTCATCGAGATGCGCAATCCGTCACACCGCGTCAAGGTTCAGTCTCGTTGTGACAGATTCTAGCTGTAAAGAGCTGTTGACTCATATACAAACGATCAGTTCAGAAGTAGGTCGACTGGATTTGTACATAAGTCGAGCTAAGTGAAAGATTATCTGCAGAATGGTAGGGATAAGCGAGCACAAATAAGTGCTCTACGCAGATTAAACTGAAGATGTGCAGATAAATTTAGATTCCCGTTTAGAGGCCAAGTTTAGTCATACACGACTGTAAACTTTCCGAAGACAACAGTGATGGGGAAAAAACAAAAGTAGCAAACAGTTCGCACGAAACTCTAATAAGATGTGATGAAAGCTTCAACAGTGCAGCAAAAAAGTTCAAAATTGTCCGAAAACAAACCTCATGAAATAATGGATCAGCAATACATACAGCGAAACAGCAAGCATTTGCACAATGACTGAGTGGTGTGGAATGGAAAGAGATTTTAGATGTCGAGCAACAGAAAGGAAACTTCCGGAGTGCGAGAAAAACGTCATTAATACAAAAAGATTACGTCATGTTATTACTCGAAATAGGCTCTAGATACCTAACAAAAAGTAATGAAGATGAAAATCAGAAGCAAAACTAGCCGACTGACACAGTTAACTATGCAAACAGATAATGTGACCCCCATAACAGCTCGAAGTAGAGGGTGCTGGATATTCCGAAGCGTGTCAAGTAGAATGAATGAGTGCACCTTCGAGGGCATCAGAACCAGTAGTGCTTAGTAACGCGACTTGAACACTGAAACGGGAACAGTGACTGCAATTGGCAAAATGGCTGCGCATAGGATCACCAGTTGAGTACTGACTATTAGGCTCATTGCACTCCCCTAGTGAGATTGTCAGCTAGCTACAAGTTAAGAAACACACGCGAACAGAACTGGATTCTCAAGCGATCAATGACAGGATGATATGAGCTACACTAAGGAGATCATCGAAGGAAGAGCGTAAGCAAACAAAAGTAAATCCATTAGTCCTCGAGGTACAGTTTAGCTTCAAATCACATGAAAATCGATTTTTCGAGAACTCCCAATGATACAGAGGTGTAATAAATCAGACGAACTTTTGTCCTTCTACTTTCAGGGATCGGTGAGATGTGTGCTTTCCTTTAGCAAACAGAAATTTTATGGTACAAAAATAATATTGAAGAATTCAAATGGAGATTAACATAAGACTGAGCACAATCCTCAAGAAGTGTTAGGCGATTATTTCAGTTTGCTCTGCTGAATTTCAACTGATTACGCCATTTGTAGGAGTGAAGCTCCTAATGACCATATTCCAAACGCACACTGACATGAAACGCTGAGTGGAAAATGTCATATCTTATGTGTACCCTGTACATTATTTCACTTATAGCTATGGGTTCTCTGACAGTATCCACTATCACGTTTCCAGGAATTGTGCCGACCAACGCAAGATGATTGTAATTGAACACGTCTTTAGCAATATACAACAGACTACTTCACACGATCAAATCAAGAAATGTGTGTCAACTAGTGTCTCAATTAGTTGGCTTATGGTTGTTCATGCTCTATCCTGATACCCTCCACAATCTAGTTCACTATATTCTGTCACTCATCCGTCGGAAATATAGGACTGTCCGCGCATGTTTTTCAAACCATCGCGTTGTAGGGTTTGGTCAAATGTTAAAGTGCACGGAAAAGTAGGCCTGCCGATAAGTCTGGATGTGAAATAGAAACTATATCCGAACGACAGAGACTGAGTTGATAGCATAAGGAACAAGGAGGCTTTACAGTATTTGAACTATGATGAGTCAGGTTGATATACAGTCGTTCGTGTATGTGCCCAAGGGATTTCAAGTCAGTATTAACAATCTCAACGACAATGCATCCAAGATTAATGTATAATAAAGACGGTACTCAATGAATGGGAGAAAATCAAATGCAGCCTAGGACGCGGAATGCTTAAGAGTCTGTGCAAATATGGCTGAGACCATGCTGTCTAATCTTTAGAAGTTTACTGCAGAATTGATACCTGGGTCCATTGCAATAAGCCTCAGCAGATCTATTATAAAGCATATTTGACCAAATTAAGGAAAAGTTTTAAGAAAGAGTATTATTAATCGAATGCCACTGGGAAACGTAAGACCAGCGTAAGAATCAGAGGCGAAATGCAGATGTTGTTTAAAAGCCGCGACAAAACGATGGATTTATCACCGACCAAACGCACGGTCCTCAAAATTTCACTTTGAGGCAGATGGATACAACTATATTATTGTGCATCCTAGTAAGCATCAGAGGGTTTATGTTTAATGAATTAAAAACAATTTATAGATCGGCACATGTGCAATTGGAAACGAATCTATGGGTCTAGAACAGTTAGCTCTTTAGATAACTTCAACCACTAACGTAGTTAGACAATAATGGACTAGCGGGTCCACGATTACCAAAACTTACGTTCTTCCGTATCTCGAAAGATATGAATACATACTCTGTTGCTTACAGAGGATGGATGAAAGAATCATAAATGGCGTACAGGGTCCCCACACGAACCTTGCAAAATAATCAAACGATAGCATTGAGGATAGCGAACGACTAGCTACTGGCAGACACTGACAATCACCGTCAACGCTTTGTCTTTCAAACTGAATATTATATCTAAGAGACGTTCAGTATACGCTAAAGCAATACTTCAACAGGGTGCACGGAGGCCTTCGATTAGCATCTTTTAGTCGTTTTGCGATCTCCAAATATAGCGTAACTGTGTAAAAACCGTTTTTATGAGACACATTTATCTTGAAAAGCAAACTTACAAAACCAAACGAATAAACTAGTCCAAAAGAAAAGTCGCAGATTCGACATACAAAAATCCGTAAGTTTAATGCAGACCGTGAACGACTTAGGAGTTAAAAGATCCGAAATCAACCACACTTTCATGATTATCACTGTCAAAAGTAATATTTTCTAGCGTTTACTATACATTTTGGCACTTTTCATCCACCATGTCCGCGTCATATTTATGTTTGATGTAAAGACAAAGAATAATCGTATCCGAGTTTTATGCACAATGGGTTAAGAGCGATGCACTGGTTCTACCTTCTGCTCGACATTCTATCAATAGGTGAACTCCAGTACTGTTCCGAAAAACAAGTCCTCATACAGATCGACAAAATATTCAGAACTTTGCGACAGCTCAAATGCACAGTGCCTGCAAGTGTTTCATCGGGCGGGGCTGGAAACGAGCTAAATGACGGGCTGTTGTTGCTGTACGCAGTACTTCTAAATCCTTGATATCGTAAAAGATGTATTATTCAAAGCACGTTACCCGAAAAGAAGCGTCCTGCCTGGTACCCGGGGAAATCAGTTAGTGTGCGATCAATTACACGAGTTACGTGTGGTACACCGTGATAAACATTTGCTTTGTACAGTTACATGGCACAGTGATCCTATTCTCAAGAGGTCTCACTGTCATGTCCCCACAGAATACCTGTACAATCCATCCTACCGTCCACAGCTACGGATACCGTTTTAGTTTAGTTCCCGGAAACGATCAAGCATCTGGCTTCCCAGAATTTTACAATAACCGATTAGCCAAAGAGATTAGTTGCAACCCACTTCACATTGATTTAGTTCCCCATTGAATCTGGCTGGCAAATCTTGTCCTCTGCTTCCTTGGCGGGAAGGGCGCTGAGGCGAATCGACACATTATGTTGAGGACAGGAATGGAACGCAATTTCCTCTCGACCCAGTAAGATGCGGCAGCATATCAGACACGCACTCTGAGTTGCTGCCAACATTCTATCAAGTTTTAATACCATATTCGGGTATGTATAAGGAAAACCATCAACTGCATTTGAATGGAAGCGATTACCCAGTTACCACCAAGCAAAACTGAAGTATAGAGGTATTTCTGCGATTAAACGCAGAGGCTCCGAAAGCCTCTCACATATACCAATTTTCCACTCCGCTGTCTAATTTCAATAATTGTGAGAGGTGAACACACATGCGGCCACGCCAATATGCTTTTCAATAATCACTGTTGTCCCTAATAAGGACGATCGACGAAGACAAAGCAAAACATCCACCCTGTAAGCACTCTCTTAGACGAAACGTGAACGGGATAAACTAAAATTTGTTGGCCGGCTCGAGTTTAGCATGCAAACAGCATGGCTCTCAGCTCGTTGACGTCCACGTACACCAAGGCTCATGAATGACTCGTAGCAGTAGAGAGGTTTTAAAGGAGCTGATGGAGCGGTCGACAAAACAACAAATTGGTTTTTCTAATGGGCACTTACGTTAGAGCAATGAATGCGTAAAAGATCCTGGTGAGATTCTGATTAAGTTACAAAGAACCATACAAATCAACATTATAGACAAGGTAAGTGAAAACTATAACGATAATATCAGCTTAGAAAGGCTACTCAGTCTTCGGAATAAAAAAGGCTCGTCTAAAATACAAATTGGCTGTGTTAGTGGAAGAATTAACAGACAGTCAAGTGAGTGAAAAAACTTAACTCGGATCTAAATAACTCAATATCAACAGTACCAACCACATAAAGATGGCTAAAAATAATGATTACTTGCCAAACAATCGCGTAAAAGATGTGGCCAAATGAGGCTTTATAGTTATGAAAGCCTTCATGTGTAAACTCATACGTGTGATAAGGCGATTAAACCTCAAAAATAAACGAACATGTTTTAAAGCAGATAGTCCCAGTGAACGCCAGCGAGATATTAAGCACCTATGCCGACCCTTTTGGGTCTTGTCAACGCCATACACGTGGGAAAGTCGGTTTCACAGCGCACGAAAAAGGCTAAAATGGCGGTACATACATCTATTCACCAACCCACAACAGACTATCAGAGACCGCCAAGTCGCTAAAGACGAGGGCTACCATTAAACCTTTACTGCCATCTCCGTTGCTAACGCAGCAGTGTAAAAGCACGAACATGCTAGAAAGTTCAATAACCAAAGTACCTAATATCAAACCAATGCAACCAGGGTACCGTTAAAGAAGCTGCACCTGTTGACAGCAGACAGCATCCTGATATACTTGGTGAGGCATGAAATGTTAGTTATCATTGTCCACATCGTTTGCAACGGTGAAAACGATATCTTTTAGTCAGGAGGGAAAGGATCAACCAACAGTTTGCCCGACGTGAGGTCTATGGCAACCTTCCGTGAATACCAAAGGGAGACCACCATTAATTATTCTACGACAAGGATGAACAAGAATGGCGGGGGTGACAATTGTTGCTCTTAGATGCTGAAACTGACAAATACTTCGTCGTGTACCTTAACCTGATGTCATCACCATAAACACCAATACATCAGTAGTTCTTATTTGTGTTTAACTGTCAAACATATGCAGAAATAGAGGAAAGAAGGGGAGGGGATCTGACTATTAAAAATAACTTCGTCTATATTCAAACATTCAACATCAACGTGCCTACACTTTACAGGCGAACAACTCAACTATAAGTGAAAGTAAGACGTCGTCAGTAAGACAGCTTCCTCACGGCCTTCACGGCCTCGCGTCATTAAATCCACTCACTTCACAGACAACTCGGCCAAACAAAGACAACACTCACACCACTGAGTTCGATTGCTGTTATCTCACTTAAGGTCCCTGGCCACCATCTCTGTGAGTCGCGAGGTCCCCAGCCCGGGAGACGAACCTAACCTACAGCGGCCAACTCCTTCGTGAACGAACTCATTTTTCCACATCAGGTCATCATCTGTCCACCTAGCACCGTACGCCAGTCGGTCGTAGCGTCGGCAAAGTTTGCGGTATGGTGCAGGTGACTAGCTCGCATCCTTAGTACATGGCCTAAACATGTAATTCTGCGCGAATGTAAGGATTGGACAAAAGAACTCGTTTGACAGTCACTATCAAGTACCCGCCTCCTAACCTCCCGCTGCTTACTCGCCGGTGCCACCCGATACAAGCGATCGAACGCAGACAGCGGTGGTCAAATGCCTGAAGACGGTTCACGTCTTCTATTCTGAGCGGGATTTTTCACAACTGCACAGTAATACAGTCCTCACTGTCGCCTTATATACACAACCCATAAATTTCAGAGAGATACTCTTTGTCGCCAGAGGTGTCTCAGATTGGTAAATACCGCCCTAGCTTTTGGGATACACGCTTCTATTTCATTCCCCACACTTTCACCGCCGTTGACGTAGCTTTCCAAGTACAAAGACCTATCAACCACTTCCATGACACCATTAGTTAACATTAAATCTAAGTAATCATAGCGATTTCGCAGAAGCACTTTGCATTTTGAGGCTGCGAAGCGTCTTCCGAAGTACTTAGCAGAGTGCGAAATAGCGTCCAGCATTGTGTACTGTTTAAAGATGTAAAACAGTAACACCTTGTCTTCAGCATAATCAACATCAATTAGTCTTCCACCATGTAAGAAGTCCACGCCGGCATCTTACGAGTACCGTAAAGAGTTTTCCATTATTTCGTCTGTGACAAAATTGAACAAAAATGGTGACAGTGAACAGCCCTGACGCACGCCGCTCCAGGTGCCGAAACTGTCAGGTAGTTCACCGTGAACCGTAATCTGAACCGAAGTTTCAGAATAATAAACCGACAGTATGTTCACATATTTGGTAGATACATCCCTGTCTTTAGGCGTTTCTATAAGTGTAGATCGATCCACTGAATCGAACGCACCTTTATAGTCTAGAAATACGACGATTGTTGGCCGACGGTACACATGACGCTGCATCAAAATTTGACGAAGAGTAAAAGTGTGATCAATACATCCCCAACTTGGGCGAAAATCTACCTGCTTCTACCTAATGTTTGCCTCCCGAGCTGCAGTAAATCGACAAAGTATAATGGATGGCAGAACCCTAGTAATGACTGGGGCTAAGCTAATTCTCCCTATGGTTTTCGCAGGAGTCCCGAACACCACTCTTGAATATGGGAATTATTATCGAATGATCCTAGCACGGAGGGCTCGTCTCCATCGTCCACATAAATTGAAACAACTGCGTCAAGATCCTTACTAAAGCCTACTCATCTTCTTTGAAAAGTGCCGACACGAGATCCTCTGGGTCAGCAGCCCTATTGCGTTTGAGAACCGAAATGCAATTTCGGACATCAGTCTCATTGGGTGGTGCTAAATCTACCGACCGAGGTGCTACACCACAGGTTTGTGGCAGCAACAAAGTAGAAGCAGGAGAACAGCAAAATTTACACTTAAAGTGTTCCGTCCAACGCTCTAACCTTCCGGACTTGTTACAGATCAATATTCCATCTGCCTCGCTGATAGCGTCACCGACAGACGGTCGCCTTGGACCAGTAGCACGGGAAAGCTCGAATATTGTGCTGGTTTTCCCTTAAACAAAAGCAGCCTCCATTTCTGATGAGTAGTAGGGGATTTTGATTTTCATATAGATTGAACATCACCCACAACTGATCGCAGCTGTCGCATTCCCACAGATTTACCAGTCGACCCCTTTCGAAAAAAGCACTAGACACGAGTTTCGCTCTCATTAGAGCTCGTCAGTAGTGCATATCATCTCCATTTCCTTAACTTTTTCCATTAACCAAGCCACACGAGCAACATTTAAGCTTATAGTACATTAATACAAGCGCTCGGTACACTTATGCGTTTCAGTGGTACAGAAGCTATGGATCACTGCAGAGTTGCTCGCATAGTTTCGGTCGATGTTTTATAAAAAATCGCCGATCAGGTACCATTTGGCAATACAAATTTTTACAGTAAAACGGTTCCTAACCTCCAACGATTAACAAGCCGCGTAAACTCCTCACGGATCAAACAAACCATTTATATTTCACTAGAACGCTTGGACCTAAGATCAACAGCTATATACAACCAAACCATAGAGCAGAATCTTTCTGTCCCTTCTGCTCAGCAAACTAACGAAAAAATTCCACCCCATCCTCAGCCCACTCTTGCCTCAATTCTGGGGCCACCCTCATGATGAGATGGTCTTAAAATGTGTCATCACCAGGATAATGAACAAGCTACCAGAACTTTGGCAACCAGTATAGGGGATACATTCTCACGTTAGTGCACTAACTGAAACGTGATTGGTAAGATAAATAGTTGACAATTGACTCATTACTCACAAAGGCGACCCATGGGGAGTGTGGCTGTTTACTTTCGTCGAAACGCACCCGCAATTTTTCCTTTATAGCGGCAATAGTTATTCTGCTATATTCGACACCAACTGGCCGCATGTCGAATTCCGCAGTCAAAATTTGTCATCACTGCGAGCTACTTGTCGCTAGCATTCGGGATCCATTCAGACGATGACCTACTTTTGATACACATATACACCTTCATTTCTCTTCAGTACTTCTTCCACTTACACGTTATGGGTGATTTCGACGCATCGACGGTGGCTTCCACTTACCGTGGTAGGTTTCTGGATACTGTTTCGGCAAAGTACTATCCTTGACAGAACTATTAACAGCTTGGGCTCAACAAGTCAAGGCACTCAGGAGACACTGTTCAGGACAAACTGGATCTCACAATCACAAGTTATTGTGCAGATCAGGTAACCACTTTATCTCTTGCTGGACAAGGTGATAATCTGATCCTGGTCTTTCGTTTTCCGAAAGTTTATTGAAGGTTCTTCACGTCTGCCCCCTACCATGTCTGTGTACAAGTATTTGCGACACAAAATCCGAGGACATCGGGACGATTGTCAAGATCTGCGATCAATGTTTAGAAGCCAAATCCAGTGTTCGAAATGGCTAAGAATACTGTTAAATACGGACATCATTGAAGCGAAAAACTTCCCTCAATCTCGCTAGGTCAAACAAACAGTGAGATTACCTCCGCAACATACCAGATCGCTTACACATTTAAAGACCATTACATACCAAAAAGCTTTTCAACAGTTCCTTTCACCAACAGAATTTTCAGTCAGCAATGTTCACAGTTTATTTTTGGCCTAACGCACTCGCTTTGATGTGTTTACGCTAGAATCACTCAAGAGCACTGAAACAGGCATCTTATGTACATGTAACACCGTTTCATGAGTCCTCAAGACAAACCCTCTTCACGGACATTATCCCAAATGAACGGAAGGATATTAATCTAATTCCTACTTCCGAACCAGACGATCACTACTCATCGGCCAGCTACAGATCAGACTAACAAACACTTCATGTAAGATACTAGAAGACTTAAGCAAGTGTGTAATAGTGCAGCAGCTTCTTATCGATA
>JTDE01002326.1:48635-65352 GCA_014338405.1 Paragonimus skrjabini miyazakii | reverse complement strand
GCAACAGGTAATGAATGAGGAGTCACTTCACACCTACATGGTGGAAGTTGAGCGAGTCGTCACTGATAGGCCACTAGTGTCTGTTTATGACGATCCAGATAATCCCCAAGTGCTCCGACCCAATGATTCGCTCCTGTTGCGCTCGAAGTTTGGCCTAATTACAAATGAGGTAACATTGCGTGAACGCTGCACAAAGGGCTGGAGACAAGCTTAACACTTATCTTGTGTGTTCTGGAGATGATGGCGGTGTGAGTATCTACCACAATTGCAGATTGCACCCAAGTGGTTGAAATCTTTGCGCGATCTTCAGGTAAGAGATGTAGTTCTTCTTCACGAGAAGGTCTCTAGGGGCGTTCGGCCCTATGATGTGATCAATGAAGTATTTCCTGGCAATGATGGACACGTGCGTCAGGTATCAGTAAGAACCGCAGATGGTACTACAGTCAGACGGGACGTCAGGCCACTTTGTTTTCTGGAAGCGTCCGCAGAGTAACACCAGGTCGCTACGGGTAAGCCAGAAAGTACGGACTCCTCCACTGAACCGGTCGATCGCTACTGTTCCTACTGCCACCTCGAGTTTGGAAAACCAGCTGGTTTTCGGGGGCCAATGTTGATTTTGTTAAGGTCTGCTGCATCATTTTGAGATTGCTGTGCTTTGCTTGATCAAAGTCGAAGGGTGGCCCTATCTTTCCTTAATTTTCCTTAAGAACAAACAGTATTGACCATTTTCCTTCTTACACCGGCTACTGTAACCGTTTCCCTTATTCTCATTCAGTCAGAGCCTTGTGAATTTTTAAATGTCAAAATGAGATATTCTTCTTCCATATTCTTTCTTGAATAGCTTATAATTCTTATCAGTTCTCGATGCATGAACAGTCATTTTGTCCCATCCCAACCAATTACCATCCGTTTGAGCGAACTCAATTCCGTTTTATCGTCCTCCATTATTGAGCGGTGCCTAGTTGTCAGATTTGTTGTACAGGCACATTCTTTATTCAATTTCTGAGGATATTTCACATTCGAGGTGAGATATTTAGTTTTCACGTATATTGATTCAATTAGTAGCGTAATAAATCCAGTTTTTACGAGCGCCTTCTCATTAACCGTTTCGAAGACAGGTTATCTTCCTTGCCGTTGGATATTGAGATAGGCATATTTGGATCAACAGATTACGCGTCACTCATTGTGAACTTGAATCGTTTGCGAACGATTCAATAGAGGCTGTGTTGCTTTAATAGAGCAAATGCAGAGTTTTTCATCTAAGTTGGGCGGACTTAGCATACAGCTTAAAAGCTTAATTACATGGAGGCCATAGATTTACATTCGTCGCTACTGATAATAATTCTTTTTGGAAAGCCGCGAAATTTCTAGATCAGGGAACGAGCTGATTCCTTCTAACTACAAGAGTTAATTGGATAGTTCTTAGCATTGATAGGTTTTGGTAAATGGTAAACGTAATTAAGATGTGAAGAGATTGTATGGAAATATTGGAACGTGGATGAAGATTATGTGGTTGATCAGAAAGCGAATACCTGCAAATCCTAGCGGTGGCAGGCTAGGCCTTCGTAACTGCCACACCATCCCGTATAATCCAAAATTATTTCCTGTACAACTGGCACAACCGTAATCACCTGTGACAACCTGCTTTGCGGTTGTATTTTGTAACAAAATGAATTGCGCTGGCGCACGGCCAACGTGGCTATGTACACGGTCAAACGATAAGTTGGCAACGATAGGTGGCCGTTCTGTCGTAAACCTTCCCCTACTATGATAGTGCGAAATCTGTTCAGAGAGCGCTTGCGGGATGAAACCACCGTGTGATGCCAGTTATACTTCCGTGGTAGTATAACTGATTCCTCATAACCACACCATCGCCTTAAACCTCGAACTAAAATTTGATCTAATTATTCAATCCCGCTCAAAGTTAGAGGACATGCAATAAAAGCTACTCCCACCGCTCGCTCTGAAACTCCATTCAGTAACGTTTTGATCGAGTCCGTCTCGCGACGATTTCCAGTAGTCGAGCAATACAAGCAGGACACGAGAGTTCCAAGAAATGCCATCAAATAAGATAATAATCAGCCATAAAGATTTGTCGGCGTATATCTCGCGTGATTTAACGCAAACCAAAACTCTCAGGTGTCCAAAGGTTAGATGTCCTACTCTACGGATAACATTTAAAAGGCAGAACGCACTCTGGCCAGGTATTAAGATGAGGTGTTCTTCTGTATGCGGCAGAAAATATCCAGTGATGCATGCGTAACCCACTCGCGACGTAGTGAGTGAAAAATTGACTTGACTTTAAAGCATTCGGGGTTACACGTTCGGAACGTGGATTATCGAATGTACTGGTATGAACACCTCCCAGTTTAAATGAGGTTCTATCAGTATTGCTTGGGGAATGTGCATCCGCCTTGCAACGACCAATATTCACGTTCAATATTTAAAGCTGATGTCTGATTGAGTGAATAATGTGTACAGTGTCCCCAATATTCAAATAGAGATCATGCATTACCAAAGACTACCGTTCAATGGCAACATTGTCGGTGATTTCCAAAGTTACAAAAAGCCGTGTTGACGACGCTATAAGATATCTTCTAAATCACAGGTTTAAGTTGGACATCTCTCAATGCGGCTTTCGTGAATCTAGTTAATGCCACACAAACCTTACGAAAACGATGAGTTGGTGGACGGTTGGCATGAACATTATCGTACTCGTGAATGTTGCTTTTGTTACTCCTTCCAAGGCATTCGGTAGAGTGAATCTTGATGCCCTGGTAACCAAACTTCGGGCACCAGCCTTCATAGATGCTCGGATTGAGTGGTTTCACGACTATTTGACATGCCTATCCTTGAAGTCCGTGTCGATGGCGCCCTCTAATCTATCATGGCAGCTCCCAGCGGGGCACCACGATTATCCATTGTTGTACCCCCACTGTCTAAACCAATTATCATCCGGGTGCTCGTCTTATTAACTTAGAAAATGCTACTACATTTAAATAGTGGTGAAGACTCAAATGATATTCACAACGTACAGGATGACGAGACAACAAGAAAATTTGGATAATCTGGCGGGGTGGGTCGTTTAAATTACTAATCCACTCAACACAGTTAGATGCAAAGTGTTAGAAATTAGAAACTAGGTGAATATCAGTTAGTTCTTGGGGGATATAGAGCTGAAAATAATGAATAAATGTCTGAATTGATGCTCACCGTCAACGGCAATCTCGTGAAAACGACGAAGTAGCGAGCAGAACTTGCTTTCTGTGTTTTGACATCGAGCTAAATACAACAAAATAAATAAAGTATTTTGGATGTATCTGAGGATTTATGCGAAGCCTGTCGAGACCGGAACAAGAATTTGTTCGTGGACTCAATGCATCGACAACATCCAGTATCTGAAACACCATCGGAGTATCTTGAAACAAAATCACATCAACCCGACGGCTGTTGCACTTACTCGTCATCACAAAAGCGAGCGAGACACCATAGTAGAAAATGTTCGACGAAGGACACAGAAGGTAGTTCAGTGTGATGGCGCACTGAATGAACTGTAGGAAAACGATCGTGCAGATTACGAGATGTACGCCAGTAGTTTCGCAATCAAGTGAACGGACGTAAGAATGACCAAACTGTCTAATCAGTTGAACGTGTGAAGTCGTGTGCCAAACTTCCCAGTAAACCTCAGCGGTATACTCATAATTTCCTCTCCTTGAATTTGAACAGAATATTGCTTCAGGCGCTGTGAGTAAGGCCTAATTTTCGTCATCCCCGTCGTGTGAACAGCCAGCTTTATTTAGCTAGGCGTCCCAAACCCGACACCAGCTTTAAACAACGAGCGATTGAAATCAACGTTGGTGGACTCGTGCTATCAGTATCCTAACTGCACGCCGCAAGTGGAACGGCTCCTGGCCAAGCAGTACTTCGATATATTGAAGTGTTTACAAAATAACGAGCGCACAATGTTGTCATGACCGTATAAAGAAACAATTGTTTTGATGAACATAACTAGTTGATTTGCCGAAGTGTGTGTTACACTGACCAATATTTCAAAATTCATGAAGATGAACACGAGAAAGACAAGACCCCAGTTATGGAAAAGACGATATCTGAAACACTGCGTGAGATGCAATGAAAGGGAATGATTAACCCGGTCACTGGAAGAATAATCTGTAGATTATACGGTCTGCCAAAAATGCACAAGGCAAATTCACCTTTGAGGTCTGTTCGAACTCACCAGGTTGAAGCCAGCAAAACACAGTCTGCGAGACACATTTCATTGTAATGACGTAATCTGACGCCTGAAGCTAAACAATCGAATAGTGTTCTCATTCGATGCTACTTCATCATTTACGATCGTGCCTCTACAAGGGAAAATTAATTACTTATGCGATTATATCGATTTTTACCACAGGCATGTGGGTATGCCAAATGATCAACTGAGAGAACTGGTGATGCTTCATACTACTGACCCTCATTTTCCGTTGAACAATGCGATCTACTGACAGAAGTGGAGCGGCGATATGCTTGCTCCCGGATCTCCCGTTAGCTGATGTTTTGCCTAGCAAACCGGCGGCCAACCAATTAAGTGCGGCCATTGAACAATTTACCCTTGATAAACGTTATGCTGATAATATTTTATTAAGTTGTTGACGAAAATTCTAACAAGAACAGACCTATGGCAGCTTTCGACTCAGCCCAAAACAGCATTGAATCCGCCGTGAAGTCAGATAACGATAGCAAAGTAAGAAGAGAAGGTGGTTCAATCCAACAAAAGTGTACGGAAATCAGACGTAGTGTGGCCGGTATATTCATTTCGAAAGCTTTGTTCCGATAAATAGAACCGAAACTTGACACGATGTCCTGCAGGTAGGTAGCTAAAGATCTGCACCCTTGTCACTTTAAAAACTAAGCTAGAATTTCTACCAGCAGTGTTCATGCAAAATGGCAGCCAACTGCGTTTTGATCGGAAGGCGATGCAGGCGGTAGAATCGAAACCAAAGTCATCCTCTGTGAATGAGACACTTGCGTTTATTAGTGTTCCTTTCGAGGGGAATATCATGGCTGAAGTTATCTCAAGAAAATTCAAAAGGCAAGTCGAAGCAACTCACCTGCCGCTCGATTGTGCATGAGTTTCCGTCCAACACCCGATATCATGTCACAGCTGGAAGGCAACCTTCCATAGTTTACAACCAACTGTTTTGTGTACTCATTCGTTTGCGCGTGTGGAGAGTCACTCATTCGTCGTACAACAAGACGGTTGTCTGATAGAGCACGTTAACATCATCCTGTGTGGTTGGAAAATGTTATGACTAAAACGGTTTCTAGCTCGTTCATTGTGTATTTGACGGACTGTAATCATTCGGTTAGTAGTACTGTCTACCGAGTGGCGAAATTGCGAATGCCGACCGTTTCCGAGGCCATTAGTATCCGACTGCACAGCCCTGACCCCTGCGCTGAGACTTTCGCGCGGACATTCAACCTCCTCGACCTTATGCTTCATTTTAGCTCCATAGTGGAAGCCGGTGCAGCCTGAGAAACATCTTATGCCGAGCCATCCGTCTAATGATATTTTTCAAACTACCGTCATTCTTGACTTTCCCGAAGTCAAACTCTGATTTCTAGGTGTCTCGTAACTTGTTGAAAGCCCGTTTGAGAAATTAGGCGACATGTTGATGGAGAGGTAGCAGACGTCGACAAGTGAATGTTTCACCTGTTACACTACTGTCATGGCCGTAAGAAAGAATGCACCGTTTGCTTCGTCCTGCGGCCGAATGCCCAAGTTTCTAGACGGGTTGTTCCAGCAGACCCATCATGTTGTCTGCTGCCTTACTTGAACGGTTACGCCCAGTTAAGCGGACGTACTTCCAAAGTTGCCAATAAAAATGCACCGATGCTACATAACCTCACTTCAATCAAACTATCTGTGAGTTCCCAATACTGTGTCAAAGGTTCAAAGATGATTATATCACTACCAGCTGGTATGTGTTGATAGTGGGCAGTGGTTACACGTCGTACAACGACCCTCGGTCAGAAGCCCACTTTTGGGGGGCTTCGTGAACTCGTCTCACAGTATGCTATCGCTGCTCGCGGTAAGTTTTGTCAATTTGCCTATGACAGCAACCGCAAAACCGTCGAACCGACCGTTGAGAAATATACCATTATTATTATGATTTGAGTCCGACGATGAACTTCTGGAAGAGTGTGTAGTGGAACAGACGTGTAAACTACAATAATTCCCGATACAAAAATAACGGATGAAGTCAAGTACTGGACTCACCAAAGATTGACAATGTTCGTGAGGCGTCCAATGACGCTGGAAAGTATTCGGATTGTTCCAAGCGTAACTGAGGATGCGAAGTAACCGAGCTGAAAGTTAATCTAACAAACAAGATGTTTTAAACTGGGTGGCAACCACCGGCGTCGTAGGAAGAACCAGCAAGCGCGTGTAGCAGAATTTATTCGAAAACGTGTTGTGTTGTGATTTTTACTCAAATCAAACAAAAATGTACAATGTGGTCTGATGCAGCAGTTACGCAATGTTAGCAAAATGAAGTACAAAATGATGAAAACTCTACAAGTGCTCAACATGCAGAATTGTTTTGCCCCACATTGAATAATATACTGAGGGTAATGCTGCAGCGTTATACCATGACAAAAGATAACGTTGCTAACGGTTTGCTAGCAGGATATGAAATTTTGAAGGCCTCATGCTCTATTTCGATAATGAACGATAATTCAAAAAATATATGTGAAGTTTTTAATAGCCCACTACTCTGAGAGTTGTCTAGGTTGAGTTGCAGAGTACCCATATTTGGCCTCAGGATGACGAATAGGGATGCATACAACAGGTCTACCGCACTGTTTCATAGGCCTCTCAATCACACAGAATAGTCATCAATAGTTACAGTTTGAAGATCTTTGGCAGAAAATGGCTTAAAAACAGCATTAGTATGAAGGTAATTGAGTAAAATTTAGGGCGTTTTTTCATGATTAGTGGACCAAGAAAGGCCATTGAAGGATAAAACCGACCAAAGGGCTATCATGGTGAGCAAAGTTGGGAAGAAAAGGTAAATAATATTGAGCACAACAGGCAGAACGGAAACACTTAAGTTAGTCGGTAATGCTGTTTTCCTCAAGAATGCCAAAGGTTGTGGATGGGATTTGTTATAAAAAACGCAACAAAAACGTTGAAATAAAAAACCTAAAAGTTATAATCCTTTGGCTTATTGAGTACCTTACGGCCAAAAATCGCTTCGACAGAATGAAAAGATGATAACCATCCACAGATTTATCAAAAACGCAAGAAGACACTATCTTGATGGCTTCAGTGCCATCCAAGCCTTTGGTAACTGTATACATGACACTTGGGAATGCAGCTGCGAGACGTTCAAACCGGAAGGCAGAAAATCTTGTTGGTACTATTCATTAGCGTAGTACTCATCACACATTGGGCAGACACTTCACCAAGCTGTAAGTTGAGATAAACTCCTTACAATTCGATTTGTATGAAAACTCTGGGGTCAGATAAACGATATATTACGTCCTGGGGGTACTTTTGTTGGGCAAGTACGTCGTAGTAGACGATGTATGACCAGGGATACAGCGAATATTAAGTTGGGTGGGTTGGAGAACAGCAGCACGGCAAAGTCCAGTCAGACGCGAATGCGAGATTTTTGTCTCAAGACCACCGTTATTAACAATGAACTTGTGACGTTTGCCAGAATTCGACAAAAATTTTCTAAAACGTAAAATATTTTGAGGAAAGACGGGTAGAGAAGGAGAAGAAACCCTATTAATCATTGGTTTTCTGTTAAAATTAGAATCGGTTGTTGAATGACGTAACCGGCTGGACCTACACACCGACTGATTACGGCTCCCCTTACCATGGATGAAACTCTTTGTATGTCGCTCTGTGAAGAAGAATACCGGGATTGATTGTACTCAGAGGATGCACATCTCCCAAAGTGTTGCATCAACGAATTCGCACTATTTTTCCAGATGAATGAACGGACGATCGGGCTCTGCGGAAATCAATATTCAGCCTGTATTCTTTGCGGCCTTCGATCGTTGCTTCTAGAATGGTTGCTCAGAAAGCCGCCGTAGTCTTCGTGCCCTCTTTTATATTCTTATGTCTGTCAAATGCATTGCCAGTGGTCTGGGACTTTAGGTCGCAAGGCGAGAGAAGTTTTGTTTGTAACTATGACAATCTAACACCATCCATCAGTCGATCACGTGGCCGTTCGTTTAGCTGGTTACCGTATTCACATTAAGCGGCTTGTGTTTACAACTGTAACCAAACGTTGAGCGAACTGTGATCCTGGACGAACTGATGTACCCAATTTTGCCCTAGTAACTTCCTCAAAATTAAACAGTTGGAAATGTCGGGGTATTTTGTTTATCGCAAGATAAAAAACACTAGTTGGTTACCCCGGAAAAGGTCAAGTTTCTGATGGGAACCCTAACATCCTTGCCAACAAACGTAGAAAAAACAAACTTTTTCCTCCCATCCGATTCGGACTTTCCAAGGTACCAAATGTCAAATGTCATCAAATAATCTCCCTCCCCACAGGCGCTCCAGTTATCCTGTAATTGGTCCATTTCAGTGGCCATTGAAAATACTTTCAAAATACAACGCCAAAATATAATTAGGCTGAAACTGAACTAAGTAACGATCGACCATATGGAAAGTACAGGCTGCAATATCGGGCGATAATATAAAGCACATGTCGTTGAGTTACCCGCGGCTGTAAAGGAAACCGGAAAAGGAGAATAAACGTGCAATGAAATTAAAGATAAACCTTGTCAGTCACGTTCATCACAACAACGTAATTTGGTTTGATTGTTAGTAATAGCAGTGCACCTCCAACATACGATTACGTTCCTAGGTCTTTGCTCAGGTAGGTAAAACAATTAAACTTTATTTACCTATCAGCGCTCGCAAATTCCGTCTAATTCCGCCATGGCAGGGAACTTCATATGCCCCGCTGATCAGCCTCAACTACCTACGTGTGACTGAAAAGTTTACCATAACTTCTTGTGATGACCATGCTTTAGATTTCATGGTTTCGCCAAACTACTCGACGTAACCTCGTGTTTATGCCCCGTGAACTCATTTTACTCCCTAACAAGCACTATACTGGTGTTATCTTCTGCCATATTCTACGGCGTCCATAACGTGGAACCGATCCGAACAATGAGCTGAGGGTATGAGTTTGCGCGCGCTTTTCCAGTTTTTCATTTGTATTCCAATCAGCTTCTGGCGAATCACGTGTCGTAAGGATAGCGACTTCTGCATCTTTTGGATACCAAACAGGAAATCCGATAAGATGACAGGCGCTTCGGTCATTGAATAAACAATATCAATGTAGATTATTTCTGGCTCATCCTAGGAAACACATTTAAGGTGGATGTTAAATCGCTTGCGGCGATTTAGGGTAATTCACTCAGTAACGCGTATTCAACAATACCAACAACGCCTAGTCAGACGGTCGGGTTAACGGCACTATCTTCCAAGTCAAAAAACGACAGAAAAGGCGATCGAAAGGATTGAAATTTATGCGGAACTGTTTAATAAAATTACAGCAAAGGTACTGTCCCACCTTTAATGTGAATCAACCGGGTACGCAAATTATCCAGCAAAAGAGTTCAAAATGGGGCAAGTAAGCACGTGTTCACAAACAGCCACCAGTCAACGAGAACGACCTCATTAAAACAATGGAACACGTGATGAGAACGTGTCAACAACACCAGGGAGGAGGTTTTAACAGATAGACAATGATAGTTGTAAGAAAGAAGAAAGTAAACGTTTTATGTGCAATTATGATAGAAAATTTGTTATGATCGTCAACTGCATACATCAAGGAAATAAAGTCAGATTAAGAATAGGCTTTCTACAACAAACCAAACAAACCTCTACGAATTCATTGTCCGCATCATACCAGACAAAAGACGACAGACATGCCAGACGAACTTCACCAATTCCAACAGTGGGTGTTAATGTAAGATATGATGACTAACCCGGTTTGTGGTCGCATTACACAAGATGGACTGAGTGGTTCGCATATGAGTACGACTGGGCAAGTCTTATTTTTGTCAGCACTTTGTCTAAGCAGGAAAACCAGGATCAGCACACCGAAGATTCGTTTCTTACCAACTTCAGTTTCATCAATAATGTGCTCGAACGTGTGTAGAATTTGAGATTACCGGTCATATTGCGTGCAGTTTGCCGTCAACCAGTCGCAAATTCTGTGTGTAATTCATGGTAGATAATTCTGTAGCCCACTTTAGCCGTTCACTATAAAGAACGACTGATCATGCTATCTGAAGTCGGATGTTAAGAATTTGGGCAGGCAAAGTAGTTTATGCGTAGTGGCACTTTTCCATTTTGGCTAGTAATTAACCCCAATTCCTAAGACTGCCTCTGTGAACACGAAAAGCAACTAGAACGAAGACCACTCAAGTGACTTTGACCAACAAGGAAACTGGGTGAAACACATTAGCGTATTTTTCAAACTTGGTGGCTGAATCCAGTCGAGGGCATTATTCTCCACCATATCAACTACGCACGATTATGACATAAAGCTAGAGGAATGGTTCCTGCCTCATAGCATGAACGTAATCAGTAGTCTCCATGGGCTTATTGGTGAATAACTGCCAAACTAAGACCAAATAAACAAATCACGTGTACTTCTTAACGCACCTGCGAGATACACGTTCGGATGCACGCGATCCTTGATGTTAATTAAAGGCGACACAAGGTGGCAAATAATTACTCAATACAACAAACATGAAATCTGTCAGTGAAATAGTGCAATCAGAAAGGGAAAGGATTAAAGTTTGCACAATCTTGGTGCACACACCTGGAAAAAGGGAGTCGACATGTTTCACGGATTCAGTCCAAAAGATGTAGTGTTGCATCAATTTATGTTTTAAAAGGTTATGTATGAGCCGATTTTTCAAATAATCCTAGGTCACGCCGGAACACTGTTGGGAGAGCATTTCTTTTGGTACCCGCGAAAATTAAACTTGTAAAGCTTATGCAACATACAAGCTGGTTGTCATCACTCTGGTCCTCCGTTACGCCTGCGGCCCAACGTTGGAGGCAACGTAGAGACAACAAGGGACAGCGTTCTTCCAAAGCAGGGGTTCCAACAACAATTGTGTAAATGGAAACAAGCATGAGCCAAACACCCAGTAAGTCTTGCACACAACTTACACAAGCGAAAACAGTTACAGTAGGCACAAGAGTTGTGGTACCAACCGGAGCATCAAAAGCACTTTACAAAGTGCACGTTATCTTCATCCGGATCCACAGTTCTCCTTCTGAAAGCATATATGACAAACCCTGCGGTCTACAGGTCTTAAGGCATTCCCACGTTCGAAACCTCCCCGAACTTTAGTTTTGACTTGCTTCAACAAACCCTTAGGAAAGGGGTCGGCCAGTCAAACGAAACACAGCAACAATATGGCGACAACTGGGCCATCCATAGGCCCACCAACGGTTCAAACAATCTCACATGCTCAGTGTTTAACCTGCACTGGTTTTCATGGAACACACTCATGCAACGCTCGACAACGTACTGGAAAAAGGTATACACACTGGATCGTTCAAATATTGGACTTTTAGTGTGCTTGTTCTCAATGTCCACACAACTAGTGGTGTGCTTACCGAAAAGCACAGTGGCCTTAAGTTTATGCGAGGCCCAACCACTCTTACAAGGAAGCCATGTATTTACGGGATACTGGCAGGCCTCATTAGTGACAGACTTCACAGCCTGCAGCGAAATATTAAACTGCGTTCTGTCACCAATGAAAACCATATTGAGGGTTCACTGGCAAGCACGGTTCTTCTGAAATTCCTCTAAGCCTACCAACTCATGGCAATGCTGAGGCATCATCCGGTGAATAAAATCGCCAGAATACATTTGTGCACTGTGGATAAACGTCGCGTACCGCCCTCTACTATGCTGCTGAACGATCAACAATGAAGGTTCGAATGGCAGACCTGCAAGTTAGCATTTTATGCACGCTTTGCAGGATTATCCTGTAATTGGCAGTGGTCTCGCTTGGCATCGATGCATAAAAACACAGCACCCACTCCAGACACATCCCCCAGTATAGCATGCCATAGTATGAAACCACCATAATTTAACTGATGAGTGGCATTCCCTAGAATAACATCCAAATATCTAGGACACGGTTTAAAGACATTTTAAGGCACAAACATAACGAGCGTTAGCACTTTCTTCCGCTGTGGAAAGCTACCACTGCCTTCCACCTTTAATAAGTCTCGCAACTTGATACTTTCGTTGCGATTACCTAATTTGTCATGCCTAATACAAATGTTGTTTACATCGTGTCGACGCATCGTAACCCGATATATCTTGTCCACATACAGCTTCATTTCACAAGCACTCCCAAAGAGGTTCATCATCTCTCAGACATGCAGTTCATCTTCAACAGCCAGACGCCTATTTCTGGGATATGAAGTAGGCTTACCAACTTTAAAGTCGTGTGAGTGGACCAGGTTCGCCTTTTCGACTTGATATCCGTCAGTACGATAATAAACGATCCAGAATGCACTACATCTGCAGTCTGAAAAACTGAAATTTGTTATCATATCAATTGAATAAATAAACACTACCGTTTTAGGGGTGCTGTTCGACGTGTACAGTGTACGCATTTGTACACCACACTTCCATAAGGGCGACTTGGCGGTAGTTCAACTCCTCTATATTTTGTGCGAAAATTCCCAGTGTAGTCATGAAAAATACTGTGTAGCGAACAAGCTCGTTTTCAGTGATTCATCATCAGGCTAAATACATCACATTTATATCACATTTATATCTATATTTCTTAGCACTAACAGCTGTCTGTGAAGAGTTAACCAAAACGTTTGTGCGTTTCTCATTGAAAGTTGCGCAAGTTTTTCAAATATTCTTCAAATTTCGGGTATTTCAGCTTAAATATTCCTCTAAACATGCTTAGCAAACACATGGCCAACTCCGAGGTGTTGATCAACATCTGGCCAACGGATGGCCACACAGTAGGCGAATCATATAAGAATAATAACTGGTATTAACTACACTCATTGTGGCATTCAAGCGAGCTGTTAAAAATTTCTAAAACACATTATCATATTCATAAATTGTAAACCCAATGCATTCACGACTACCACAACGTTTTGCACGGTTGTTTTAATCCGTGCCCCCATTAAACGCGCATTAACAGTTTCACTTGTTTCATGCGTGGTGAGTTCGGTTGTGTTGCATCACTTGCGGTTTGTGGTTACACACAGTTTCGTTGAAAACTTTGTAAATGCGTTAAAATAATTTTATTATATCAATTTTTTGTTCAGGTCTCGTTAACGGTGGTTTAATTTCATAAATTACACTCAATTCGCTGAAAACTTGTTTTTTGCAGGAAGTGGAATTCGCACAAGTTCAGTGGAATTTCCCACATCATTCATCATCATCATGAATGAATCCTCCATTTTCTGAGACAACTGTAAGTTCTCTATCAGATTGTCTGAATACGTTATTGTTGTATGTTGCTTATTAGGTGATATATTCCACTTGCAATGCGTGCCAAAAACTTGTTTCTTTTGGAGGTAACAAGTCATGAAATGAGTACTAAGCTCCTGCAGATAGTGACAAAAAACAGGATGTTCATTTTCATGTGTGGGACCTTCTGTTAACTGCCTGCAATCTTTATTTTTATTGATAAATTGTTTGATCAAAATGTTTTTTTCAATAATTCCAAGATTTACGAATTTGTTGCTTGGTTTATGAAGGTAGACGGTAGCTCTCATCGTGGTTGGGTATATTAGGCGTTCAGGGAACACTAAGGGAACGATCGTAATAATAGCATCGTAAAATTCAGTAAACGGAGCGCTCGCAAATTTTTTCGCTGGCCGACTGCCCCTCTGGCCAAACCGGAGTCGGACCGACTCCGGTAACTGGTGCAGGCCGGATCCGGTCCGACTGGTGGCCAGACACGGTCCGACTCTGGGCCAACTCTGTTTTGTTTGCTGGATGTTTCCATCGTTCATCGCCATGCTGATTTAGCGTACGGGAGTAAATTATTTGTAATGAATCGCTTGAACATTACGTGATGTCAGATTGTCAGATCAACTGAAATATGCTGTTTTACGTGCAACTTGGAAATATCATTTGTATCATTTTACTAACACTTCAGATCACCTTGATTTCATCGGAGTTTCTTAATAATTCGTGTACAAGAATGGACGCACTCCCAAAAATGTTGCGATCCGGTTTCTTTCCATAATCAGAAGAAAAGACAATTTGAACGTACCCATAGGTATATAAATATATGGTATGTGGTTATCGACGTTTTCTGCCCAATTATGTCGGCTACCAAGCACTTGAACGTTTACGCATCTCACAGTGACCTTTAGATTGAAGGTTATTTTACCACACAAATAAGCTCACGCTCTCTCCGACTCAACCGATGAAATTGAGGACAATTCAAGCCAATTAAACTGTAGTGCAAATCAAACTAATGAGGTAGTAGGTAAAAACTGGCTGCATCATCGGACAATGTAATAACCAAACCGCTATAAACGCATACGTGATGTCGATCACGTCGCTTTTCTCGATGCTCGTGCGATGTCGATTACTTTAGATTTGACCAATATGTTCCGGCAATGTTTTGGCACAGACCCAAAACTTTTTGTGTCATTCGACCTGTTTGGGGTAGACTTTCGTGAATTTCAGCAGGTCACCGTAGCGTGCTATCACAAGCGCACTACGACACCAAAGGATAGCGAGATAAATTAACGAGTTTACATGTGCACCAGGAGGGGTCAACCACTACGTCCCAGTCACGGTGTCCTCACAACGCCGCATGGACGAACAGGGCGCCAGTCGTTCGTTAACCTCTGTTGCAGCGCTGAATGATTTTACCGGATGACTAGAGTGGACGCTACATATAATCATACAGTGGACGTCATCATCGTCCAAAAGGAGCCTTGTCGCCGATACCTGAACGGAAAGGAGGTCAGGGAAGTATTGCCGTGGTTAATGCAGGGGTGCCAGCCCATTCACGCTTTGCATCTATACACGGAACAGGTTGGACAAAAAATAAGTCCACTGAGGACATGCAATCTGCGTGCCAAACACAGAGTTTGAAGAAGTTCTGCATCATGCCTGTTAGAATTTGCCGCCAAGCTCTCCGATTCAGAGCATGCTGGCTGTTTTCTGGATAGTGAAAACCACATTTCCCAATTCTTCGTCGTGACTTCCAAACAGCGAACTATGAACCAGCGCTACCCTGAATTGATCAGGCTAGACGTCGCGCACCGAAGCTGCTCAGACAGGTACTAACTCTTCGTCCTCGTTTCGGTCGACGCGTGCGTGATGGGACGGCCGATCTGCTCCGGATGGCTGACAAATGAGACGACCGGAGCCATAACCCAGTTCTTCCGCATCTTTATTCAATAAGCAGGGCCTTTAAGCACTAGAAGTATAATCCTGGGCGACAGCGCCGCCATCCAGGCAGCTATTGCTCGAGAACTGCCACTAGTACGGCAATTATTGTGCCCAGTGCATCTTCTGAAGAACGAACACTAACGTGTACGTCTCACCGTATTCACGTTAATCATTTTAATGACGTCCCGACCACATTGCTCTTAAACACTCCGACAGGACTATATGTACCAGGAGTACGGCGGTATTCCTCACCATACTGCACAAAATCAGGCAACTAAACCCAGCAGTCTTCAACCGTCTGCAACAGCGGCTGATTCCGCGTGCCAGTAGGTGGTGTAACAGCCCCTCTCCGATGTCTCCAACATTTGGAACCCGAGACACTTTCGTAGTAGCAACACATCACTCAATCAATCCTCACGGCTTCGACGGTTGCATTCGCCTGTGGACAGCTGGTTAACGGGTCGGCAGTGTTTTCCAGCACATCATGAACAACGGGCAGGCTAAGTTGGCAACAGACAGCCGCGTCTTTCATCCAATCTCCGGTCATTCGAACTGAACGCCATCGCGCGAACTCCGGTGCCATGGTCAGCAGACAGACTATCGATACACATGCAGGCCAGTCGGGATTTATCCGTGAATTCAACCGTGACACCATTAATGGTAATCGCGAGTGGTATGGGATCCCACAGGATCAACCAGGATAGCTGGAACTGCGGCTGCCACGTTTCCGTGAACCTTATGCTGCTGTGTAAGCAAAGACTGTTCCTGTACCGCCAGTTACATGAACAGTACGGTAAGTCTCTCGTTTATCATTGTTCATTTGCGTCGTACGTGGGAACTTTACGCTGGTCCGTGCGATCTCCAAGTGGGCCTTCCTCACAGCTTTTTAAATGCATAATGAGAAGGATGCAAGTACATATTCCCAACGACAATGAATGACGCACGGGTGACATTTATTCCAGTGCGGCGAACAAAAAGTCAGTCTATTAACGCATTCGTGATGTGCAGCAATGTGGAGCCTAACGACGTGGTTTTGGTGGAAGGATAACCCCCAGTGATAGGCGCTTCGGATGGAAGACGCATTTTTATATAACGTTTTACAATCTGTTGCAAATTTTTGACAACATGAAGCCTCCCAGCAGGTTGTACATTTTCCAGTGCTCTCATATATCAAATCTACCTGCTGGGCGGACCGTGGACGTGATCAGCTGAGAACGGACGTCATACAATGATCAGGAGCTAGTTACTGAAATTCGAATAACCCT
>JTDE01002326.1:26871-47025 GCA_014338405.1 Paragonimus skrjabini miyazakii | reverse complement strand
TACATAGGACCTTAAGGATCTTTACTTGCCGTCCGCTTGACACTTGCGATCGCGCTTGTCGGCCTATGCGCGACAAGGACGCCACACACACACACTTTCTTCCGGCTTGCTCGCGCGCTCGACGGTCGGATCCTCAGTCTCCCCAGCTACTTCGCGTATCGGTGTCGTTTAGCGCTGTTCGAGACCATCTGTAACTATCGCATAATATATTTGTGGTCTCCACAATTACCTGTATTTTTATTTCGCGTCTGGTATGATTGCGCATCCTTAAGGGAACGTTAATTTAGTGCACGTACGCACTACAGTAGGTATGGCTTACTGGGACTTTGGTTCATTCTTGGTTGTGTAGTTTCCTTTTACAGCATTGTTGCTGGAACCCATGCTCCAGAAGAACGCTGGCCTTCGGTGCTTCCACATCGCCCTAAAGTTGGTCCACGAGTGTAACGGGCCATCTGAGTAGAATGGGCCGGCTTGTGTGTTACACTTGTGAACAAATTGTCAGGGCCATGTTGGAAAAGTGTTCAATGGACGAATACAATTGGACGTCAAGGAATTTCACCATTATTTCGAGTAGATGGCATCGGACTATGTGGAGGTAAATATATTGGAGTGACAGAAAACAGAAAACCTCGGAATGGGCGAGCATCTGCACAAGATTCCGTTAATGACTGTTAACCAACCGAAAGTTCCAAATCTAGCGAACTGTCCAACCGATGAGGCAGGCGTAGTAAAATATTTTCCCGCACAATGGATATTTGTGGAACCAAGAATGGAAAGCAATATTACGTGATGAATGGGGAAATGTGTTATGATCTTCTGAACTATGATGAATAATACAGGATGTAATCTTTTGGCAGACTTGTGTGTGATACTACTATTGTCTTTGTTAGTTAATATAATGTATGGCGTTAACAAACGGTTGTTGTCATATGGTGTAACGACAGATTCAGACACCATTCTTTTTATGAAGTTAACACCCAATTTGGATACAGATTTCTCTTTTACAGTGGACGTTTAAATTGGAATTGTTGTTCTACAACAATTAAAAGTTTTTGACGGTTTGTTAAACGCATTTGTGGCAGAGGAGGAAACAAGAACGATAGCACGAGGTTTCAATACGATCTGGTGGAAAATACAGGTGAAAAATTGTTTGCCTTTCAAAACAATTTTAGTGCGCACATTTTTTAAATGAGGATCAGTGATTAGTTGCAACTAGCTATCATTAGGAATGACGTGGAAGCTTACCAGGTTGATCGGTTTATTACAAACGGACCTATATGTATGAATAAACGTGCATGTTGAATATAAACCCGTTGTCCTGTTCGCCTGCGAGTTTGAAATTCAAGTATGCACAAGATGTATAATACTGAATCCTACTGAATTCCACTAATAATAAAATCAGACCGCAAGACAACTTAGAATGTTGCAAACAGTTGGTCACCGTTCTGTGAGAAATTTAACCAGGAAGGTGGACAGCAATTTTGTGATGTTGTGATAATCATTTGGAATCTGTTCCATTGGTTAGCAGACTAGATTAATGAAGGTAAAAACAGACGAAGATAGAACTCACACATTGTCATACCTTCCTGTTTTGCCACTGCCAGTTACTCTTGAGTAATCGGTAATACACGTGTAGGTTTTGGTGCACTCACCTACTAAGCGCAGAATTTTTTATTACTTTGATGCAAACGAATGAGAACAATAGGATGAAACGTTTGATAGTTATTGCCTCATTATTGAATATGAACACTATTCTGGCACATTTTCTCAAACCTTGTTGTACATTGCGTACAAGAATGAGATGACTTTCTAAATAGGATAACAATAAAACATTCAACAGATGGTCGACCTTCTTATGGATTTGCGACTTGTGTCTGGGAAGCAAATGTACGGGTTAATGAAGAACTATATCATTCGAGATCACACCATAGGGTGAGTAGGGAAAGAGTGAAGACTACGACGTAAAGACGGTTCGGTTGACATGATGAGGAGACGAAGTTACTGCCACAAGAGCTTAAACTATATGGTAGCTCTCGAGGTTTATTAGGTCCAACGGGAGAGTTACAAGAAGCTTGTTGAAAGGTTTGGGGATACAGTGTCATAACACAATTTTGTGAAATCGAAGGTCGGTGTCAGTATGTCTATCAGTGAGGCATGGAACAGGGAAGGTAACATTACGATGACGGGTGATAAAAAAACACGTTTTCTCCTAAGATTCCTTGAAAGTGTCTATTCAACAAAGGGTGTGAAGCTTGCTGGTCACCTCAACCATTTTGAAACGCCTAATATGCATATGGAAGCAATCTTAATAAAAACTTCAGTCGGTGACTGAGTAGTTCCTTGTTAGACAGGTTGAATTTGCAAAAGCAGGTGCTTCAAGTACACAATAAAAAAGTGGCGCCGATATCGAGCACCGTGGTCCTTGCTTCCGTATGACCCCCGAACAGATGGGTTGCACCTACCCGCTATAACCGAGTCTCACTTACAAGTGCGCCCGACGAAACGATGGTAACGGTAGGGATGTTTCCGATCAAGTGGCCTGATTAAAGTTAATGACCCAGTCTATCAAGGTACTAGTAGTTAGGAAGCACAAGGCAGACAATTACTTATTGCAGTTCTGAATGACATAGTTTACTCTTTAGCTGAAAATTCTACTGGTTACTAAGAAGAAAGTACGATGTCGTTGAATACCTGGTTGTTGTTCGGTGGTATTGCTCGTGAATTTCCGTCGCGTATCGTGAGCTTTAAAGCATTCAGTGTGACTACAGGATAGATGTTTTGGATTCGGGTTGAGGGTGAGGTCAGTAATGGTGGTGATTGTTGCGGGTAGGACGTACATGAAACAATCACTGCGGTCGCTTATGCAGATTATCTGAAATGTTGATAACTGGCGGCTTATTACATATAAAGTTGACTATACGTGTTCTCTCACATATTGTGCCGTTGTGGTTTAGTAAGAGGCCACCTTTGTTCATTATCCAGCTTACTAATTTTTTTAGACATTCGGTTTTCCACAAGGCACTGTAGAGTTAACCGGGAATGTAGGATTTTCATACTGATTAATTTAAAGTTTTTGTGGATAAGTAGAAGAAGGATCTCAAAGGTAAGTATACAATCAGTTCACACAAAATCTCGGCCCGTGGGACATGTAGTTCAACATGGCGAATATGATCAATACTGAGATTGTGGAGTGGATGTCTTACCGATGCAATGAACATACAGCAAATCCGTGGTTTACGACGAATTTTGTGAGTTGACTTCAAATACTCCTAATTGCTCATTTCTCGTGGTATGGCTTTGATCACGATTCTACGCGTTAAGAAAAAACCAGTTCAGTTTTTATCCTTTTCACTTTGAAGCATATTTATGAGACAATTGTCTTTGTTTGATGAATGTCCAACAGCACGCTGGTTTACTGCAAGTGAACTAAACGGTTCTATATGCTTCTTTGAGTGTAACACCTCAACCATGGGTTGAGTCAGTACGCTACGCATATATCTAGTAAGTACACACAAACGTGGAGATTTACAGTATGCGTTATCGACTGAAACCTCCTGCAGCAAGCAAGTGGGTGTGCGTATCACTACGTAGTAGACAATCTACTACAAACACTCAGCCATGTAGAAATTAGTGGTATGTTGCTTATTATCAAGAACGACAACCATGAACGTACAGTCAGATGTTTCGTGCAACATCATGTTCAATTGTTCAGCAGCCTTCTTGGTGTGGTCACTGTCAACTCCACATACGAAGCGACTCAATACAGGTGAACCTTTCACCACCTAGCATTTCTGTTTGCAGTTTATAATTATATCCGATTTTGCCACTGACAGAATGCGTTATGGACGACCCACGACGTATAGCTGCGCGTGCAGTGAAAAAATCTGTTACCTTAAATCAGCTGTTTAGGGTACTTCGTGAAGTAAAGAGTGACCACCTTACTTCTAAGAACTAAATGGACAACATGGCTGTCCAAATATGAGCACAACTTGCTTTAGATGATGTTAGGTAGCGCGAAGGGTGGTGCTGCACTGAATAAATACTGGTAGAACAAACTGATTCTGTACTCGTTATTCGTTTCATTGGATGGCTGCCGTTGATAACTCACGTGAATGGATAAACAATGTCATTAATTGATAGGATGACAAAATAAGCTGACAAACGGATTTCAAGTTTATGAATGGTTCAGTGTGCAGCTGCCTGTTTGGAAAACCTAAGCGGATCATCCATGCACAGTTTAAAATTGTTCACTTCGAACGTTGTTCGGAAGTACAAACGGGAGAGCAAAAAATGCCCTCGTCTGTGTGATCATCCAGCTAGAGCTGTAGGTAAAACTTAGTTCCACAGTGAATGCTTAATGCGGGAGATCGAGCTGTAGTGTACATACTAGTGTGACCGCTGTGTGTTAGTTAGAGTTGATGTATACTTGCGAAACGTATTCGTTCCACTGACAACGATGGTCAATCAAATTGTACTAAAGCGTCAGGGCAGGCGTGTTCTTCAGCTGAACTTGACGACTTGACAAATGTAGAGTGACTGCAAGTTGTACGACCATATTTAGTATTCTTGAGTAAACCATGAAGACGAACATTACTGAATCGTTCGTGAACGATTCAGGTTAACATCGAGTTACACCTAATGTGTTCACTGGACAAGTGCTCTTCTTAACATCCAACAGTAGAGAAGTTAATCTGTATTCGGGACGGTTAATGAGAAAGCGCTCGTAAAAGCTAGATTTAATATGGTACCAATTAGATAAATATACAAGAAAATTGAATCTCTCACCTCGATTATGAAAAATCCTCAGAAATTGACCGAACATTATGTCCACATAGCCAACTCAACAACTAGACACTGCTCAGAAACCGGGGATGATAAAACGGGACTGAACTCATTCAAACGAATGGTCATTGAATGGGTCGGAGCAAAATGACTTTTCGTGTATCGAGAAATAATAAGAATTATAAGTTCTTTTAAAGAAAATTACAGAAGAAAAATATCTACTTTTGCAATTTAGAAACTTATATGACTCAGACTGAATAAGAGTGAGAGAAACGGTTACAGTAGCTCGTGTAAGAATAAAGATGATTAATGCAGTTTATTTCAGGGAGATAATAAAACGTAGGACCACCTTTCAACACTAATTAAGCAAAGCATAAGAGTCTCAGAAATTATGCAGCAGACTAACAAAATCAACAGGCACTAATTGGTGAATAACTATGACCGCATATGTGAATGCAATTTTCACAAATCTGTGTAGTTACGCTGTCCGTCATCAGAAAATACATTTTTAAAATAAGTCCTGCTGAAACAAGAGCGCACATTTTCTAGATCATTTCTCTATCTTTCTTTCGTGGCTTGCTGAATTCGATTTGATCCGAAGCAACATGTTTTCCAGAGAGAAATCACGTCAGCGGATACCAGTCAGTTTCAGTCAGGTTACAAAGTACTGGCTACAGAATGCTATAATTCTTACTGGACCGTGTCACCATGTATCATGACGATATCCTTTCAAACAAGAAAACTGAAGTAACTTGCGATGACCACGAAACGCGTAACACGATTTTAGTGCAAATTACGGACCTCTATCTATCTAATGATCAATTTGTCTATATACCCACCTATTCACCAATCTATTTATTTATTTATTTATCCATCCATCTAACTGTTTATTATTATTATTAGTTGTCTTGGATAATGTTTTTGATTATATCACATTATGTAGGTATATATCGCGAAACCAGCTCTTTGCTTTTTGGTTCGTACGCCCAAAGTTTCCCAAACCTTATGCGAATACAATTCGGAAGACACAACGAAAAGACGGTGGATCTGCAAACAAACTCTATTCACTGTGAAACAAGCAGACCTCGGTGCAACAAGTGAAAGCCCTAGGAAGGTAGACGTGAGAGAATCACTGGCACAGTTTTGACGATCTCACTGTTTTGTACTTAAGTTTGCTAATCTCGCTGAATCAGGCCTCATGGTACATTTTTATCTGACCTGATAGAAACGGTGACAAAACTTTTGAATAAACTTTGTTACGCGCATGTTTCATTTCTTCATAAAACGCCGGTGATTTGCAGCTAGCTAAAACATCCCACCGTTGGACTAAACTTCTGTTCGGGTGCTGCGCGCCATCAACTACGCTTGGGACACTTCGAATACTCATCAACATCTTCGGGTGCTGCATCAACACTGTTCATCATCGATGTATTCGGTCTTTTAGTTCACTCGTTACTTTGTACCGAGGCTCACTGTAGTTCATTTGTCGCTCCACTACACAACCACATGCCAGGCGTCAAAGATGAATGTCTAAGGAAACTTCAGCCAACATCCAGAATTCAAGGAATTGTCGGTCTGATTAGACGGTGTTCCAAACGGTAACAGCCAAAACACTAGTGTTCAAGGGTATGTTGCCTACAGTATTGGAGATGAGGCAGATTCATGATGCAGCCACGGATAAAGCTGCGATACCCATGTCAACCCAGTAACTTTTGTGTTGGTGGTTTATAGTAAATTTACGTTTGTTAGATGACGTAAACAGGTACACTGGTACTTGTAATGCTACTCTAACGTACTACGGAGTTTAAGATATTGCGACCACCGAAGGTGATCACATAACATATCTAATCAATAAGTTTTCATTTTTTGCAGTAATCTTTTCCTATTGAGAGTGTTTTATGCAACTTTCTCAAACTCAATAGTAGTTTCTCTCTTTGTGCGTCTAGAAGTTTTAGCGCGTTTATTTTTCAAGAACTAGGAACGCCAAACGGATGGATGGGGACGTCCAGACAAAGACTCCACTTTGTCGAATATATTAACTACAATAAAGTTTTGAACTCACTCGCCGAACACCGTTTTTACTTTTGAAGCTGTGGTAATGCTTATTGCCATCCGATTATTTGATGGCCGGAATTTATTGACCATAACTTGTCCCAGCTGTTACGAATGATTCGCCTTCGAGTGACCTAGAGAAACAACGAATACCGAATTCATATCGAGATTCAATCAAAGATTCTATGATACTGCTTCGTAAGCAGAAAAATTTGTAAAACAATCGGCTACATACCTCAAATGTAGAGGTCACTGTCAACAATAATGTGCCGAGAATTACAAATCGACCACTTGAAATTGAATAAACACTAAAGAATGAATATAGAAAGTTGCTTCATAAGTCCCTTTAACAATGCAAACAGGAGAGTAAAGGTGCATCGCCAGTAACGCACGCCAATTTTGAACAAATAGGTTACACAGTGATCTACAAATGAATAAAAAGTTTTATTGTACAAAATTGCAGTGACCTGAAGATAGCTGTACGCTGTACGATGTGTAAAATCCTTCCCAAAATCTTAGCTCATATTGTACATATGAACTTAAAGATCTCTGCCTGCCGTTTGCTTGATGCATGTGATCACGTTTGTTTGCATGCTTGCCGGCCTATGCGCGTCAATCGCGCCATACACACTCTTCCAGCTTGTTCGCGCGCTCGACGGTCGGATCCTTAGCCTCCCTAACTACTTCGCGTATCTGTGTCGCCTAGCGCTGACCGTAACCAATCCCTTGTAGCACACTGGAACACTCAGCCGTTCACTGAGTGATCTTTGAGTGTTCCAGCTGGAACACTCACCAAAAACCCGTATTATACATTTTATCGCACTCTTTGTACTGACAGTGGCTTTAATAAATTCGCATGCTTTCGGAGAATTAGTCATAACGCGTTTTTGGTTCAAAAAAGTTTTGTTTAAACGCATCAAAACGCATAATTTCACAACGCGTCAAGGCGGCAGGTCGTCCATCTTGGATTTTGGTGTGCGACTTGGAATGCAGTGTTTTCGACTGCGAGTTGGTTCCATCAATGAACATTGCGGACTAGTACTGAATACAAATAATGCTGATGTGGGCGTCGAGATTTTCTGGATGAGATTGCTGTATCTTTTTATTAGTTGAGATATTCCACTTCTAGTACGTGCAGGAAATGGGTTTTGCACAAGTCCAATGGAATTTCCCACATAATTCCGGATGCATTCATGATTGGATCTTTCATTTTCTGGAACAACTGTAAGTTCTCTGTCGGATTGTCCATATAAGTTATTGATGTATCTTGCTTACTAGTCGATATATTCCATGTCTAATTCGTGCTAATAGCTTGTTTTTTTACAGATGTCATGGCATGGAATGAACAATAACCCATTGCAGATATGGAAGAAGAACTGGATGTTCATTTTAATATATTGGACTACTTGGTAACTGCCCGCGGTCTGTTTAGTTTTCACTATAAAATGTTTTTGATCCTAATTGTTTTTTCAATCATTCCAAGATATGTGATTTTCGTTGCCGGTTTGCTGAAGGCAGACGGTAAATTTTATCGTGGTTGGGTATATCAGGTACTCGAAATGTAGGTGGCATTTCATTAAATCGTATTATGGGGCTGCGCGTAATTTTTCTGCCGACCGTTCCTTGAGTGTTCCCAAAGTGTCTCCTTTGAACTCTCAGGGCTAACTTAGGGAAGTCTCGGGGAACACTCAGGGAACGCTCAAAGATCACTCAGGGAACAGTCGTGCTACAAGGGATTGTAATTAGTGTACAATATCTTTCCGGTCTCCATAATTATCGGTATTTTCATTTCGCGTCTGGTACTGCTGCGTATACCTGAGAAAGTGTTAATTTGGTGCACGTACGAACTAAGCTGGTGAGCCCATAACTTACTTAATTTTTTGCGGGTATATTTTGTCTTTCTGACGTAATTTAACGCTACTTTTTCGTTTATTTATTTAATTTTAACCTCTGTTGCTGTCGAAAGTATGCAAGAACAGACTTTTAAGTCGCCAGACGTTGTCGCCAGTGCTCTTTCAGTCCCGATCGCGCCTTTTAAGGAGAACAGTCCTCGAAGCTGGTTTGCACATCTGGAAACCACTTTTGCGTTAAGAAACCTCACCACGGAACTAACGAAGTTCCACCATGTGGTTGCTGCACTTCCGCCTCACGTTATAGACGAGGTGGACGACATTTTGGAACTTCCTGACTCCCTTGAGCCATACGAGCAGCTTGTAGAGGTCATTATCAAGTGCAGTAGCCTTTCGGATCGTCAACATATTGCCTGGCTGCTGAGTTTCACTGAGTTAGGCGACCAGAGGCATTCACAGCTCTTACGCCATATGCAACGTCTTGCAAACCCAGCTCAGCTTGAGGGGTCCCTCTTAACGGAATTATGTATCCAGCGGCTGCCTAGGGATATGCAGAATATCCTTAGTGCAACTCCTCAAGCATCCCTTTCGCAATGAGCTGACATCGCCGATTGCATCTGGGAGACATACGGAAAGCAGGTCTCCCAAGTATGCACGCCAGCGCCGGAATCACTGGCACTCCTGACCGACCCTGTGAAAGAACTAACGTCAGATCCAGGCGCTCAGCACTCGAAGCTCGCGCCCGCACTCAACCTTACGTAAGCCTAAGAGAAGAGCCTCCAGGTCGACTTCTAGGAGGCGACGAGTGCCCACGAGAAGTGTCAACCCCGACAACTGCTGGTACCACCAGCAGTTTAGTAACCCTGCTCGATTCTGCCGCGATCCCTGTTCCTTCTGTCAAAAAGATCAGGGACACTAACAGGTCAGGACTTTTGCGGCGACCGATGTTGTTGGCTCCCGAAACCGCCTGTTTTTCATTCGAGACCGCGAATCGGGAGTTCGCCACCTCATCGACACTGGTGCGGAGATCAGCGTTCTCCCACCGGATTCTCGTGGACGACTTACGCAGGCGCAGTCAACCTTACGTGCAGAAAACGATACGCTTATTACCGGTCATGGCCAGCGTTTGCGTACACTGAACTTAGACCTTCACCACACGTTTCGATGGCTTTTCACGGATGCAGACGTCCAAATGCCAGTCACTGGCGTCGACTTTCTCCAGCACTTCGACCTGCTAGTCGACGCACAACAACGTCGGCTAATTGATCGCAAAACAAACATTTCTGCTGCCGGAACTTTGACCAACGCGGTTCCAATCAGTCCCGTATATCGCCCGGTCATCACGAACCTTTATGCCTGTCTTGTCAAGGAATTTCCCACCGTCTTCAGATAACGGACCTCACTGCCGCCAGTAACTGGTGCAGCGCAGCACCATATCATCACTACTGGCCCGCCAGTGTTTGCTAAAGTCCGTCGTGTAACACCGGACAGGCTGAAGATAGCGCGCGCGGAATTTGAACACATGCTCGAGCTGGGCATCATTCGCCCGTCGGATAGCCCCTAGGCTTCGCAGCTCCATACAGAGCCCAAAAAGTCAGGAGGCTGGCACCCATTTGGAGGTTATCGCGCGCTTAACAACGCACGGTACCGGACAGGTACCCCATTCCGCATGTTCAAGACATCACGGCTAGCCTGAAAGGCACCCTTGTGTTTTCGAAGCTCGATCTGGTCTGCGCTTACCACCAGATCCCAGCTGCCGCAGACAACGTTGCCGAAACAGCGGTACTTACACTATTCGGCTTGTTCGACTTTCTGCGCATGCCGTTTGGTCTCCGGAACTCTGCTCAAACGTTTCAACGATTTATCGATGACGTCACAAGAGGTTTGAACTTTCTCCATTCTTTCATCGATGATATTTTGATGGCAAGCGCCTCCGAAGAGGAGCACCAGAATCATCTGCGATTGCTCCTCGAACGATTCGCAGCGTATGACATCACTGTTAGTGCGGATAAATGCGTTTTCGGTCAACCAGCAGTTGAGTTCTTAGGACATCATGTCGATCAGCACGACATCCGGCCGCTGACCGATAGGGTACAAGCGATTTGCGACTTTCCGCGCTCTACAACGCATGCTGCTGTCCGTCGTTTTAACGGCATGGTTAAATATTACCGGGTATCTATGTGGTCGTTCGTCGCTTTCGGTATGCACTCGAAGCCCGCCAATTTGTGATATCCACTGATCACAAACACTGGGTAAACGCCTTCAGCAATCGTTCCGAACGCCACTCACTCCGGAAGGTACGCCACCTGGATTTCATTTCGTAATTCTCGACTATTTTTATAATTGCGGCACTGTTGTCTTCCGCATGAAGAAAAAGTGGGTTAGGAAAGGTACCCTCAAACAAAGACCACTCAGATCGCTCAACGATTGACCGTGACCGCCGATGTATTATCCAGTATCACCCAAAAGCCTGATGTAGCTTCCAATACATTCATTGGGCGAAGCAGTACTTTGAGTCAGACATCGATCTCCGTCCATTTCCAGATAACTGTCAGTCCGAACGCTACTATCCCAGGGTCTTCGTTGACGTCGAAGTGGGTGTTGAGTGAGGGAACAGAGCAATGTTTGTCCAATTCAATCGAAGTGAACAGGCAAATATGCGCTCTCAAACTGAATACAGCAATCAAATTCTGTCAATGCAAGTCAGAAAAGCGTTGTATATTCATTACATCAGACTGACAGTTGTCTGGAAATGGACGGAGATCGATGTCTGACCCCAAGTACTGCTCCGCCCAAGGAATGTATTGGAAGCTACATCAGGCTTTTGGGTGATACCGGATAATACATCGGCGGTCACGGTCAACCGTTGGGCGATCTGAGTGGTATTTGTTTGAGGGTACCTTTCTTAACCCACTTTTTCTTCATGCTGAAGACAACAGTGCCGCAACTATAAAAATAGTTCTGCTGTATGCCCATAGGATCGTGCGTCGCTACCTAAGCACTCCTAGGCGGTCACCAGTGCGACAGACAATCATATGAGTGTAACTGCCTCTCCTCTGATTTCTCCCGTTTGGTATGTCTGACAGGGTTGCATCTGGAAGGACCGGGTTCCTAGTCAGCAAAGCCCACCGAATCAAAACAGTGCACAAGCCAAACTGCTGCTTGAAGTTAGAAGTATAAGATGGAGATGTGGAATCCGCTGATCCGTCTGCTGCACCTCCACTATTTTTCCTACGATGTTGGTTACCTTCTTTTTTCGTTACCATTACATACACACACACTGGGTGTCCACTAAAACCAGGTATCGAGCATGAATGCTTCGGACTTGCAGCATGCAAGTCCACTCAAGCGACCCTCTACTGTTTTGGTCGAATCACCTTCCCTGATTGGTTTCAGCCTCCTCGTTAGTTATTTCTTTCGAACGACATCTTAATGTTTCTGAAACCTATATTGACAACTTTGCCATTTTAGATGGGATGAACTGGTTAAAAAGGCCGATGACTTAGAAACTCTGGGCACTTCCCTCGGGAAGAGCTGGCAATCTTATCAAGAAGCGCTGGGAGTCTGGTGTTGTGAGTGGAAAAATTGTCTGAGTACGCAAAGTAAAACTTTGTTACCGGCTTCACCAATATACGGTTACGTTGACAATGGATGTGTTTTTATTCCCCTTTCGTGTACAAACGTAGGAGGAATGAGGGTGCTCCGACTGAGTTCATACGATAAGTTGAACTTCGTGATAACAATATTCTACAATGTAAAGTTTGCCTGCTTTTTGAGGTCTTCGATCGTTATAAAGCAAACTTTTGGCACTCAAGAAAGCATTGCAAGTTGCCCACCCTCGAATTACTCACTGAACTTGTGGTTCTACGTTTTAGCGATGAGTAACACATAGTTCACTTGGTACATTGCAACCGCCTACTCAAATATAACCCCAATTTTCGATTACCATCATCGTCGACTGAAGTGCATCGAAGCAATTCCGTAATTCCATCCACGAAAGTGAGCAGATCGGCTACAAAATACTGGCATGAGCTAACATTTGAGTTTTAAGATCAGATTGTTTGTTCTCGCGTTTTATATGGTTAATGAGCAGTGGTTACTACATCGGGCTCATGGTCACATGGTTTTGAGTACGGGTAACTGATTTGACTTGAATGTGCACTTTTCATGTGCTCTAATGAGGGTGATTCGTGAGTTTATTGTTTTATTTCGAAGTTGGTTATCCGGTTGGCTTGTAGAAGTGCGGAGTCTACAGTGGAACTTTTACTGGAGTTTACTCTACTGAGTTTAACGTTTACCTTGAATCGCCTTAACATCACTAGGTGTAGTGTGATGATGTGTATATTTTTAGAAACGAAAATCAATCTGACTGCAAGAAATGTGCTTTCATATCATTCGATTAAAGCAGGAATGCACAGTGGAAGCCTGTAAGTATATTTCTGTTATGTTCATGTCACGGTTCCTCACGATCATCGTACTAATCTTTGCTGTGGGCTCTAACATGTTCGATTTTCCTGCTCCACAACCCTGGACTCAGGTTCACTGAGTATTGCAACTGGTGCGACGGATCCCTGTGAACTTCTCAGTGAACACTACATGACGGGGAGTAGCGGTTAGTAAAAGTTTTGTCAGGAGTACACCTGCTTAAATTTAAATCCATTTCCGTGTTCTTTGCCTGATTAACAGCGAAACATTTTCTGTAAGTTAGCAGTCTAATTGGTTTGTTCTGGAAAATGTATTCACAAAAGCCCAGAGTTCGCGAATTTTTTCAATAGAATACTTCACTCACGAAGCTGCTTCTGTTTGGTTGGAAACAAATGGTGCTTGACAGTTTCGTTTTGCCTACGCAAAGCAAAGGTGTATCAGAGAGTTTATGATATCAACCACTCCGTTGCCGACGTTCCTATAATTGATGTTGACGAATCCAAATAATTGCAGGCGCATAAGTTGAACGGAATATGGCAGATGACTTGGATGGTGAGATAACTGTTCCACTTGTGGCATGCATAAATGAATTGATGCAATCTATGCCATGCATTATAGTTGCTTTTGAATTTATACACGGCTTCTGGTACGGTGGTCATAACAACTTTCCACGACCTTGTAAATTAGACGTGTCTCTGAAATGTTTTCATCACATTCACCAACGATTACTGGCATGCACTATTCCAATTGAGCTGCTTATTTGCGTTATCGTGATTGACGTCTCTCGAGCATCAATGTTGACGTTTACACGGTTACTCTACATCCAGTATGTAAACAATTTATTGTCTGTTAACACCTCCGGTGAAATATAAACTATTATTTGTGCCAGCTTATGGGGTGCAAGCTGAATCACTTTCAAGTTAGCAAATAAGTTCTTTGCGTTCAGCATTATGAAAATGTATGAATGTTTGACTCTAAGGATTTCGAGGGTCACCGTGCATTTTTCTACTTATTTGGACTTATCTGCCATGGTCACACATACTTTGATTAAAAGTTATTTCAACTGCTAAATAAACAGTAACTATGAAATATGCTCATTAAGCTGTTAAAAGAAATTATATTGCACAACAAACGACAGTTTAGCATACAACGAACGTGGTTACAGCATGTGTTTACAAATAAACTGAATGTAAATAACCTAGGAAATCTGTTCATCTGGTTGTCGGTTATATATATATATATATATATATATATATATATATACCCGTTAACTTTAAATGGACCAGATTTTGCTGGACTATGTTAGACAAAGTGCCGATCAGTTCACATTGTGTACGTAGAGTCGAACTGATATTTCTGTTGATTTCACTGTCAATCCCGTTATCATTGTAATGATATTTGTCTAGACGATTCGAATTGCTGAGATAGTGTTCAGTCGGTGTTTTACACTTCACAGATATTCCGTGGTTGATGTTGTTTACAAGTCCCCTAGTGATTTCATAAGTGGGGTGACACTTTGTGCGACTGCCTTGCAGTTCATTTCGGAGCGCGATTATTTACTCGTTCCGTTAACTGTTTCCGACTTCCGCCAATGTCGATTACACCTATTTGCACTTTCTTCTTTATCCGAGTCTTAATGTTGTCCGGTTCGATAGTGTTTGCTCATTCAGATAAATGGACATAATACTTATAAATACTGTTTTCGATGATGATGCATTAAGCTAGCAATCTGTCGTGTGTCAAATATATCCCAACCCGCTGCTCTCCTATAAACAAATGAGGAAAAAATATGTCACTTTTCAAGACTCCTTCAAAACGCGAGAATTAGACAGCACATTGGAAGCATTGTTCACACCACGACCACATGAACTGGTCAGTATTTACTCTTTGACAGCTGTAGGTCAGTTGAATGCAAACGTACCCTGGTTCATTCGTTATTTCGTCGTGCCATGAAAATATGCACCTCAGACATTTTGCGAATTAAGCTTCAGTTCCTGCAATCACTGCTGCACTTGAATCGCTACACTCACGAATTCACCGAGCCACGAAACAACCTTGGCCATGCTTCATCATTACACATACCTGTGCACAAGCAGGCCACCACCGTATAGCTAGCCTAAAAATGTGATGGGTAGAGGAGACGACTCAGTGTGAAATTTCGAGCTGCAGCTAGTCGAACAACCTATGCAGCCTAAGTCACGACCCTATATTCCAACCAGCCGAAAAACTAATAACTCAGGAATTGTGATACATCCATTTCACGCACAGTACAGATGTACAATATTTTCAAGCGTAATCAGGGACCTTATTTTCTATCACAGTCACATCCTTAACATGAAATCAATACTGAGACATACTTGGCTCAAGTATCAGTTTGTCTTACATCGTTTTCTAAAGTGGGCCAGTTCTACGTTTGCTACAGAAGTGACGATCAGTTTTCATACGACAAACCATAGATAATATTGTTACTACTTTATTCCCAATCTTAAGAGAAAATGGACAATTTATTCAGAAACGCACAGCCCACACGCACCAAACAAGCATACTACGTAGTCACGCAACTTCCACTAGCATTCACTGTCCGGGCAACTAATTACTACGAATGAAGGAAGCCGTTTGTTAGAGTTATGTGCTTTCCGCCAGCACAGTCCAATTGGAGATCGTTGATGCATTCGTATATTTTACTCACCCATGTATTTTAGCTTCACAAGTTTACCCATTTTGAGGACATCGTCAACTCGACATTCTACGTGAATAATCTCGTAACAAGTCGCTTCCATATAACCAGCAACCTGTAATACTCGGAATTAGGGACTTCGAATAGCCCTTGAAATCGTACTAGGATTGAAACCTCCACGCAAGTAATAAGCAGAAGACTTCGCACTGGTTACAGTAAGCAGTTCCTATTCATGAGACAAGCAGCCGAATTTATGGATGTACAACAGTAGTAAACAAATTATAGTCACTCATTGGATGATCATATGGACACATACAAAGTCACAAACTGAATGTTAATTGGTGCAATACGGAACAAAGAAATAAGCGAATAATAGAAGACGTAACATTGAGACGGTTTGTCCAATCCTGATGCAGTATCTTCAACGCGACGTTTGGATTGGTTTCTTGTTAGAACTTTTATTGTGTCGGGGTTTGGATAAGCGGTGAATCGAGTAGATTTTTATCACACAACCACTACAAGGCTGCCAGGTACAGTACAAAATAAATTTGCAACATATAATGAGAATTCTCATCTAACCTATGTAGTCTCTTGAATTACATTGGCACCTTATTAACCAGGCGTCCTCGATTCAATTAGGCGTTGTTGATTTTAATGTTGACCGAGCGGTCTAAACGATTCATGGTTAGCTGGACAAAAAAGTGAGGGTCACATGCAAAGGAGAGTAAGACGTATCACCGGAGAAATATCCAGTATTCATCAAAAATCATGTGATCAACAGTCACTGATTCGGCTATTACGACAGCAGACAGTCATGATTTTCACTAGTGAACGGGTGCACAGCCTGAGCCTGTTCGCAAAGCTGCTGCAAATCTGAGGGTGGGTCAACGGAGTTTATTCAAAATTGATCTGTCGAATCCATGTGAGCCAAACGCTGCAATATGCTCTGTACAGTTATTTGTCCGAATATAATTTTTCTTAATTGCAGGACGAAATGAAATGAAACTGTACACAAACATGGTTCACCCATTATATTTGAGATTTATGCAACCACTTACTGGCCCTCTCTTTACGTACACACACCTGTGTGCGTGAAACCATCAACTATTCCTGTGGTTGATTGTATCTATAGCTCGACGTACATTGGAGAAACATTTGTATATTTCTCGCTGGCCAAGAAAAAAGTTTGTTCTAACTACTAGCAAAAGGTACCTCCATTCTATTTTCAATGAGTTGAGTGATCCATGGCGTTTTGTAAACAACTTTTATCTTCGTCCAGCCAAACCAAGGCGAACAGATCAAACAGATAGTGTGTTTATGTGCACGACGCGCCGCAGACTCCCAGGTTCTTCTGTCCGCTCTCCCGCGAACTCGGTTCTTATAAGACGGTCCACACTGTATGATTTTACGTGGAGAATGCGGGACATGTGATGACCTCAACTCAACCTACATTTTAGAATCCCGATTTGTGAATTTGAACACTGTATCTCAATTCTTTTACATACCTACTGACGGCATGAAATTCGTTGGTTTGTGTTTCCCCCATTGCAAGTCGATAATGTGAACACAAGCAAATGTGGAATAGTTAAGCCTTCTGTAATCTTCAAGCTTTTGTCTCAAGGATTCTAACTAAAATGTGCACCTCATATTAAGAAGGCGTACCATAAGTAAATGTATCCGTCTCTATAGAAACCAGGTCTTTGCAATGCCCTCGTTATAATAGATTTCTAATGTGGCGTTAAAGTGACAAACATATCGCCGTATCGTTAAAACCAACTAGACGTTCTGCAACAACCAGTTAACATTAGTTTCCAACAGATACACGCGGTCAACAAGATGGGTTCGCGTTTTACTCCATAGTTATGGTCACAAACGCATATTTCTAGCAACAGGTCAAGAAAAACAATCCTCACTATGTTTCCAAGAATAGGGTAGCACGTCTCTATATCTTAACTGTAACACATCAATGTCGTACTTGCTACACTGCTGAATAGACTAAACATCGACCACACGAAGCTCACACCCTAAGTTGGCACGGATTAACACCTCAGTTCAGTGTGGTTTTAAACTGTAGTTACAGTGGCGTCAGCTGCAGTACTTACTCACATTGCTCACATTAAATTTTAGTGAATATACTTCTGAAATAATCCAGATCATGTTGTTTCACTTTCATGTACCGCTATAGATCACAACTCATTGTACTAATCAATTCTCACATATGGTCAAATAATGGGAAAGTCTTTCAATTCTGGATACCTGTTGTTGATGTTCGAATTAATTCTTGGAGTCCATGTTTTACTGACTCACTTAATACGACGCAACTTTCTGTATGTGTCAGTCTCATCAATAAAACCGGGTTACGGATACAGAAGCCTACACAACATACAGTAATAAATAGAGAGTAGACCAAACATCCGCAATTGCGCAGAAGCAGCCTTGGATTTTCACAGTTGAATCAGCGTAAAATCGATGTTTGCCAGATTGTCCATGAATAGTGTGTGTGGAAGGATTTACAATATGTTCTTTTAGAAGTACGGCATGAATTGCAAATAATTCATGTTTCATTGGGAATTTTCATGCAATTTTGAAGACAATCAATACGATATTAACTTACATTTGGTACCAAACCGATTTTAGAAATGTCCAATTAACTGCACTGCGTTGTTAGTACAATCTAAAAATAGTAAACGGTCCGTCACGTGTCACAGAAAAACGGCATCAGCCCGTTTGGATACTGACGTAGTGTGTGCTCTGAATGTAAGGTTACTTGTTTTTGGCTATACTAACCACCGATTTACAAACAAATGGTCTTGCATGTAAAAGGCAACAACTCTTGCTTGATGGCATTAACGATCGACGTTCATACATTGTATTGGTGATATTTTTGTGTTAGTGTGCGCATATTCAATACTTTTACAATGTTTACTGAATTTCGTAAATTCCAACTTTGTAGCAACATCATGAATTCTGTTCAAGTTACTCACGCATGTTGTTTTGTGAGAAATTTGCGAATTTGCTACACAACGCACTACAAGTTCATCAATCTCAGCTGATTTGCCTATTCATACCAGACCTCTCTGTTAAGCGCAACTTCATCCTAATAGAAAGCTATTTGTTTTCTCGAAAATGAATAATATTACAACTACTGAATCACGACTAATCTCAGTTCATATACCGTTTATTGCCATCAGTCAATTTTTATTCAACTATTCTGTCCAGACCTGATTGTTATGAAGGACAGGAATAACGATGAAGTTGTCGACATTAGGATGTTATCGACTCCTATCTATATGTATGAGAATATCATATGACAACATTTATGGAACAGGTCATTGGGGTTGTATGAACACGATGATCACTTCGTGAATAAACAGTGGTTCTAACTCGCATCCAACTCACAGGTTTGACTATAGACGGACTAGTGTCCCTATGAAGGACACCTCTGAGCACAGGATGATCGATCATCTGTGTGATTTTGAACTTCATCCCAGCAGTTCTTACACCTGTAATCTGTCCTCAAATCCCGTAAACGGATCATAAATGACTTCAGAGAGCCAACCGGATCAGAACCACTTCTATCATGTTTACAACTAACCGTCAACTCCCCTTAAAACAGACATAATTCAACCCAGCTGCGATCAACAGCTACATGGTTCGGTTGCTTGACTTCAATTTTAAAGTGTGAGCAAGATGTTGTAGGCCTTCAACCTCGGTTTGCTCACTTTGGGCAGGGCGGAGATGGTGGAACTAGCAAATCTATTGATTGAACTTTGTATCACACCGGGACAAGATGTAGAGGTCCAATGGGCTATGCGGGCAATTAAAGCAAGGTTCAGTAGGCGGAACAAACAAATCCGGACAATGTGTAACCAAACAGGTAACGATCTGGTCGCATGAGCAAATAATATGTTCTCAGTAGTCATACTTGTTGAGCAAATGAAGGTTTACTTCAGTACACCACAACTGGTGATCTAGGTTGAACACCAGAACACTTCGTGCACTGTGTCCGCAGTCATTGTGTCCCTGTCCGTCTCCAGAGGAACAAGTGGTTCAGTGAGGCGCTTGGTGTAATTCGGACAGTAGGAGAAGTTACGTAAAAGAAGCTCACCGAAACAGAGAGAAGACACGTTGAGGGATGTTAATATTTCGTTCAACTTCTTCAGCTGTTCATTTAAAGCAATCAATTTAAGCATGCGAATATAGAATTTGTTAATTCATTTGTGGCTGTAGTGAGAGAACAGCCGCTCGATGCAATCAAACCGATATATAGAGATTCAAATGCATTGGAATGACCTGAGTTCTTTGGAAACTACACGATGTGGTGGTGTGTTAACACAATGAACGAGCGAGGTTGAAAATGTTTCTATA
>JTDE01002326.1:0-19264 GCA_014338405.1 Paragonimus skrjabini miyazakii | reverse complement strand
TTGACGTCAGTATGGTGGATGATCACCGAAGTCAATTAGCCTGGATAGACAAGATTGCGAATTGCGGGACCGACTCTCATAATGCCGCTATTCAGTCAGTCCTCCATACATTCACCTGTGATCAAACCTTTTCGTGGTATTATACTTCCTTCTTCAAGTAGCGCTATTCTTTGACTGGAGCTGCCCTCTTACGCAGTCACTGATTTATGTCTACCGACTTTTCTAAGTTCCCTAAAAACCTAAGACACATTTATGCGGGGAACCTGGCATTAACTGTTGCCACCTCCCTGACAGTTGTCTCATTATGAAGAACATTTTTCTGTCCCGATGCGTGAGACTTGACTGTGATAACACTTTTGTCCCCTGAAGAGCTTTTGAGACTGATCGTTCACCTATTTTCTTTTTATTATTTTTCGTGTTTCTTCTTTAGAAAAAATCTGAAACTGTTTGGTATATACGCCACATTTTCATTTGTTGAATGACCCATTAACGCCTGCTATTCTTGTGAGAGGACTTGTCAACTGTTCAATGTTGCTAACTATGCAGCGTCTCGCATTTGACAAACAGCTCGTTTTCACATTCACCTTTTTACATATTTGTTGTTTAATATTGGTGTCATCGTTTGTTCTTCCCTTGAACGAAGATGTGTATATTGCTCTTCAAAATAAGACAATATATAGAGCACCTAGCTGAAGTCTTTCAAAATCGGTTTTGGAGGGATGCAGTGTTGCTTGTGCAATCACTCCAATTGGAGTTTGTTAAGTGATGGAAGAAGACCTAATCAAACACTGGTAACAGGTTGATGTCTCTTCTAGGAACGGGCCACAGGTCCTAACAGCACGACGAAAATCAATCCACACAGATGAGTCCATTCTTTCACCTTGCTCAGCGTGGTCCACTTGGCTTGAAAAGAGGGTTTGAGGCGGAAAGTTTTGTCCACGTATCTAAAACCTGTTGCCTCCATGGCAAGAGGAACCTCACTACCGAGATCACTGAGCCCTCGAAGCACACATTCTAGTATATCTTTAATGAGAAAGTCGTACGAGAATGGGAAAATCGGACAACACCGAAATAACTCAATATAAGAGAGGAAGGGTCAGGTCAACTACCCACAAAATTACAACACGTTTGCCAAGTGTGTACAGAGTGTTCTATCCAAACACACATAATATCATGGAAAGAGTTGGTTCCTGATAGCTATACAAACAACGAACGAAAGGCGGTCTTCAGTTTTGAATATTATGTAACCATCGCCTGCTTATAGGAGTGCTGGTTCTTGTAGATCAATTCCGAGATAAAACTGCGCTGTATCTATCCGATTTCCAAATAATTTGTTCAGTGGAAACAATGTGTTTCTAGTGAGCAGCTTGGACGCGACAAAAACTAGATCGCGGCCTCCGTGCTATCCACATAACCTAACAGTCTTCATTTCACAACGAGTAATAACTTTTGATAACCATCAGCCAAGTGATATAGCTTCCGCTTCCAAAGTCACTTAATAGATAAGTTTGAATAAAACTGTTAGAAGATGTACACTGGCAGATGCTGACATTTCGTAGTGGCTGGTCAATACCGAATAACCAATAGCACGGAAAACTTACAATTTGACGTCCACAATATTTGGGGGGATGAACAAAGAAACGAACAAGAGAAACATCTGATTGTGCCAACAGATTGATGCTCACCACAACCTAGGTCCGCGGAAGCCCAAAGTTCATAAATGAATGCACACAGCACAGGTTTGGACCGCTCTGTCGTAACGGCTTCAACCCATTCTCCGAACCGTGAGTTGTAGTGGAATCTTGTGATAAGGAGGGCTGACGAATTGTTTCTTCGTTGCAACTGACTTAGAATGTCGCCAAATTGCAGAGTCTTAATCAGACATACAGGTTACCCGTGTCCACACTCAAGCGTGATCAACCTATTGGCGCCAAATTACACTGGGTATACCAGTTCTCAGGTAAGTGCCAAGAAAATTGCATAGGCAGAAACGAAAGATTACTGATCTCAGGGATGTAGATAATTGAACTCAGAAACATGTCTCATAACTGGACACTGTAGTTACAGATGATTATAAGCCCAGATTTTCGTCGATCGGACGACACAACTTTTCAGCTGGTCACAACGCGCACATAACCTCAGCCTACACTTGCAACTTACATCACAAACCACAGTCCATAAAATTTGCTGAACCCGATCTGATTGCAAAACATGTCATGAACAAGTAGCGTGTAGGATGGCTGGACATATTGTTGTTCTGTCATTTCAAATCTAATTAGAAGAAGATTTTCACATCTTATGATTGATGAACAAAATGGATTATTTTCAACTGAAGACAGCAATTAGGAAATGGCTCGCAATGTGTGTGTGTGTGTGTGCACATGGCGATAGCAACCGCCATTATTGCGGTCACTCATATTTCAGGTTCAAACAAACGCTATCCACCAAAATGTTGTTTGTCAAACTGTGTGTGCATTAAAGACCTGATACAGAAAGATACGAAGTTGTGAATATAACATTAGAAATCAATTGTTAGACATTTATTCTAGACAGGCCAGTACTGTAAGCCTCTTACTTGAAGTAGTACACTGCAACTGCACCCAACTTAACAAAACTAAAACTTTAGCGCAATTGCAATGAGCACAAGTTTGTGCTGATTACTTTGCAGGAAGGTTGTGAACAATTTAAAATATTCTAACAATTGTAAATTTATCTGGAATATCTTTTGATACCGTTTGTTTTTGAGTAATGTACAACTCAGTTTTCTTATTTGAAGTAGCAACAAGTAATTCGTAAATTGCCTTCGTCGTTCTTCATAGAATCATTGCAGTTTAATATCATTGTCGATTGTCAAACTACCTCGGGGGAAATATTCACTAACTCAGTTTGTTTGAAGATCCCTAGAAGCTTATAGAATTTGCACTAAACTGCAAACGGCATTTCATCAGAGAATCATGACGAAACAACTTGAAAACGAGTTATTAATTTCTAACCTGTGCGTCTACCGTTAAAACCAACAAATTATTTATGTGCTTTGTGCAACTGTCCATCATCAGGCATGTATCACTTTTGTTAGCAAGTTTGTTTCAATGACAACAGTAATATTTGCTAGTGTTTACTATCAATCAATTAACAGATTTACAAATTTTCCTAATGACAACTTTCAATAATCAACAAATGAAAATGTGCAAATTTCATCAAAGCGATCATTATTATGTACATTGTGTTTCTGACAAATTTGAATTCAATCATTTTTACAGCAACATTACCATACTCAATACGGCATATACATGGACATATACTGAATGAAAAACACATAGTGTTGGGCACAAACAGAAAAATAGCTGTTGCTTATGTATCTGAATATGTGTATATTAGTAATCAGAAACGCCCCTCGGCAGCATCAGTCAACACATGTTATTCAGAGCTTTGTTCGAGACAGGGTAGGATGAGGATTGCCAGCGAAATGATTATTGCTACGAGAGCTGCCAGGACAGTAGAAGTCGCAGTGGGTGCCACCGGCATTATAACTTCTGATTGTAAGTGTTGAATCATTGAAGTACTGATCGTGGAGATGACTGAAATGTTTAGCAAATGGAGTGAGTACATTAGGAATGACATTAATGCAAAGTGCAATGGTTGTAGGATGGGAATGCATAATCAGGTTAATAACCGTTTTAACACTAACTGCACAAACATCTGCAGGAACATGTATATATATTGATTATGATATATGTTATGAAACGAAAATTGTGCAAACTTCTATCGCATTTTTTTACAATGATGTAAGCTACAGTCACTCCCTTTTTATTACGGGTAGTTCCATGAATAATACAGAAATGTTTGCTTTAAAAGGGGGATTTTGCCTCAACTGTGAATTCTGTCACTAAACGAAACCAACATATGGATGTGAAAATTGGCTTTTCCATTATCGTCGATACAATCAACAACATAACTTCAACACACCAGTCAGGTTTACAACCTCTTATAACCCGTGACCAGTCTGGACCTGTTTTAAACCGATAAGTATATTTTACTATATAGACCTGCTGCATGTTTTGAATTGGGTGTGTTCACCACAATCGAGTACACATGAACCAAGTCTTTCTGTTACTCAACTGGACAGACCATAACAACAGTTTTATTTGAATCAGAATAATACTGAAACCTTTCGTAATAACTGCAGCAATCCGAAGCGGATTGTCAACACTACTCTCTGTTGCATTCAACAGCCTGTTTCGTAACAAGTATTTGACGGTTTTATTTTAACCGAATCTGGTAGCTTTCATACTTAGCATATGGAATACATGTCCAATTTCCGTTATTATATATAACAGGTAATGTTGCTATTCATCTGCGAAGCATTAATAGAGAACCTGCCAACCTCCGCTCATCTATGTGGGAGCAAACACCTTCTGGTCTTCGAGGGCATTTATTCATGAATCGAGGGCAATGTGAGAGACTAGTGGGACAATGAAACATCTTTCACTACAGGCAAATCCGCTTGTAACAAAATCCTTTATAGTCGAGCCGTGTTACAGCGAGCAAATTTATGTGTCGACAACGTATATGTATATATATATATATATGCACATACACATATATAACTGTTAAGAACATTTGAAGCTCAGGTAGCATCGCGATCAAGTGAGGAAGACGAAAACGACATCACTCGGGAATCGTGTTTTATAATTCAAAACATATATGCATATACATGTGTAGAATAGTACAATTATAAAGTGAAGGCGGGTTACAGTATTCATCAATTTGGAGATTTCCATATGAGTGGCTTAATCTGTAAAATAAATGAGTACTACTCCAAAGGTGACCACTTTTACGTGCAGATAAACGTCCTCGAACAGGCGAAAAAGATTAATATATCATTATCATACACATGCATCAGTTTCACACGAATCAATCTCCCTCCTATTTGTTGTTTGGGCCGGACAGTTAAATCAATGCTGTAAATCGTATGGTTGCTTAGTCTGTAATAGTGGGACACAATTTCCAAGTAGACTACACTTAGTACATTTCGAACAACAGCAATGTGTCACTGGACGTCTGGCAATTATCATTGCTTGCATCAACTAAGGAATTGGTAGAATCCTCATTCACATCAGTTCTACAAGTTCAGGAATCGTCAGTCACCTGCAAACTACTGACTTAAACAAAATCTTCATACTTCATTCTATGGACAAACCACTGTGCTGTTATATGCAAACATCGGACGATTATCCTGATAAAAATCAGATGATGGTACGTATTGAAACAATATGGTGAACTATGCTTATGGTAAAATATTTGCCCTTGAAAAATTCACAAGTTTGCTTTAATTTGAGGTTGCATACAATAGAAAACAGTGAAACGTGTAGACAGTCTTGACCAACATCTTCAAAATTATTTGAACCATTAAATACCTAATATTACAGACATGGTCATACACTTAAAGCTCTACCATGGAATCATGTGTTATGTCCTATACGAAGAGACTATTTCACGCTGATTGTTTTAAAAATACGGGTGCGACCGTACAATACAACGAGTCCAAGCCAAAATCCCGCATAAAGCCACTTGCGTAGCTTATAATAGGGGGCAAAATAAACACCAGAGTTTCATACTAAGGGTAACTGTAATGAAAATTTAAAAAAAACTCACAAGCCGTTCCAATCAGAGCAAAAATGACAGTGTGCAGAGTTTCCCGTGGACCAAACCGGGCGATAATTAATATTACCAGAATAAAGGACGTTAACATGAGCAGGGTGGACAAGATATTCAGGGTGTTTGTTGTTCTCTGATGCTGGGTTGCTGAAGAACCTTAAAGAATAATCGTGAAATAACCAAATAAATTAAGCGTATTGTGTATTAAACGGAGAGAAAATGTATATTTTGAGTCTGATAACTGTCATAAGAAGTGCATGAATTGTTATTCCACATCCCAGATTATGAGCTGTTCCAAGCGGAAACGTATTTCGGTTACCGTCGCAGTTTATCTTATGTGTTTGGTAGTCACCATTTTGAAAGTTTCCTTCAGCACGATTTCAGACGACCGAAACCTACAATGGGCGAAGTCCTACAGAGGAACTTTGTACAGTGAATTAATGCCATTCAACAGAACAGTTTTAAATGATAGGCCCAAAATTTTAGGAGAAGGTCTGTAAAAAAACGGTAGACCGACTGAACCATAAACTAAAATAATGGAGACTAAACTGACCTGCGATTTGAATATAGTGACTCGCTATATGCTGGAAGTCAACCATGAATTCCTAACTGAAAACAACCCGAAAGCGGTGAGCTTACTGGTTACATCCCGTTTCCACATTTAATCGGATAGACTATGGAGATGTGTTAGGAAAACACCTACAATAAGGGTCACATAACGCACTTCGTTTGGCTCGTTAATGAATGAGTCTCACAACCATAATTGTTCCTGTATCACTCACTTTGAATACTTTCTAAATTGTCCATGGCTTACCTGAGCTGATGAAGCTTTACAACCAAACTTGTCAGGTGTGTCATCAGTTGATATAATCGCCGATTTCTCATAGGTTGTTCACAAATTACTTATCTGATTTGGTCGCACACCAAATTGCGTAGTACGAGAGTGACATCGTTATTCAAAATGTGCGCGCTTTTAATAAATAAAACAATAGTAAATCTCTGCAAAAACAAGGATTTGGCTTCGACGATAACAGTGTACAAATGTTACCTTGAACTGACAACTGTATTCGCAAGGACTGAACAGACAATCATCCCACAATCCCCGGGATATATGAGTACCGTGATGATCTGCATAGGGAGGGCCGGATATACCATAATATTTTTGTAAGGAAATTATCAGATTCCAAATTGCCTTCAAAACTTAACTTAGCGTTCAGAATTATTTGGTGTGGAGGCGTAAATTTGTTCGATCATTCCTATCTAGATCAACCTTGCCGTTGGCCGCCACGTCTTTGTAATGCTACTCTGATGAAACCATGCAAATCCTCACTCGAATGCAATTATCGTACAATAATAGGCGTTTTCTAGCCCAGATCCAATGGCTACGCTTTCAAGATGTGTCCCGAGTTGCCACTTCTGACATCAATAAAGACAAACTTCCCATTCACATCACGTGCACTCAGAACATGCTGAACTATTTGGACTATTTTGACATTGGTCTCAAAATCAATAAATAAATAAAATAATCAACAAATTGCTATGCGAATGATCATGTGCAGTACTTATCTGAACACGAAAATATGTGTGATGATTTTGCGAAAACTTCAACTTACCAGTGAACTTATTCTCATACTGATTATCCACCACCAACGCTGTAATTATCATGTAAAGTGCCAGGAGTATACTTGTCGCCAGAACGTAGTATGGTTGATTTCGTTGCACAAGCAATTGCCTTCTCAACTGGTCTAACATTTTCTCTCACAACTACAAAAGCCACAAAGCTAATTTGAATATGTACAATTGACGGCGTATGAGTGAGGTGTACTGCCAATATGTCTTCCACCGCTCTCAGAAAACGCGACGAAATGCACGAGCGCTCACGCGCACACGCACACAACAGGTTGCGTCTGCCTGGATAAACGTAAGATCGATCGGAACAAAACGCTTTTGGGTTTACCGCGAACACGACTACGTCATTCCATCTGTCAACCAATCTCCACGTAAAATGAATACAGGCGTCATTTATGCTTTATGCACTGGTGTACCACATACATGAGAAATGAGCTACTGTCTGAAAAACAAAATATTATTGCAATAGACAACCTTCATCTTACCGCACATCACGTTACATTGCTTAAGGCTACAGAGTGGATTTAGTAGAAGTGTGAACACTTGTAACGCAGTATGTTAGAGTACCTTGAACAGTACACAACGAAACCAAACAAAACGATATAAATCCAGGTCACATGCTCTAAACAGTGATAAATGTGCGAATGAGATGAAAACAAAACAGTACTTTTCAAAACAAGTGACACATGTTTCTACAGTGGATGTTCTGTTCACATGTTCACCGCAGCGATCTCGTGTCGAAAGTGGTCACACAATTTGTTAGATACTGAAGACAGATAACATATAGCAAAACAATATCCAGTAACGCCAGACAGACTGTGCGCAAAGTTTCAGACGAACATTCTGCCAAAAGTAATTCATCCTTCGTTGTTGGAATTCGTACAACATACATGAGACACAAGTTCCGCTGTCTATTTTCTCGCAAGTGATTTTCGTACACCTATTTTATTTCTCGTTCAGCTCGAGTCCCATAGAAACACGGAGCTTAATCCATCGCTCGTTTCACCTGGAACCATCTGACTTCATTCATTAGGTTTTCCATAGGGTTGATTCCGATCAATATTATCGTGGTACTGAATACTTAACTTGTGTGTGGTTGATTATGATGATGATGAGGAGGAGGAGGTAAGCATTAACTCAGTTGATTAAAAACTTACCACTAATGTTAATCCTAGGATTGCATCACAAAAGAAGATGATTAGTGACCCAGGCATTTTATGTGGATTTACCAGATAAACGATTATTTCTATTGCCTTACTAATTATGATGTCCGATAGGACCCAATTGTGAAAAATCAGGGCTTTGGCTAGATTCAAACAATCGACAGAAAAACCATGCCTCAACGCAGCAAAAGCTCTACCAGCTGAGCTACAAAGCTACGGCAGCAGCCACGCCAGGAAATGTCACATTTAGGGCAGTCGATCCCCTAGATCATTTAGTAGATTCCATATGAGACAGTGGGACGGGCGGGTAACCTAGACCAAATGTGAAATCTACAAGATCCTGGCGTGGCTTTGTAGCTCAGCTGGTACAGCGCTTGCAGCGTTGAGGCATGGTATTTCTATTACATCAGATGCTCAACCCAGCTTTCGAAGTTCAGAGTGATAGCATATTGCAACGACTAATCCTAGGTCGACTTCATTAACTGATCGTTCAACCGACGGTAAAGAGTCTACGAACTTTGACACGGTACTTCACACATTAACACAATGATTGTCTTTCCGACAGATGTATTGTAACTCATTTTAGCTTATTGAATGATGATCGATAATTCGGTACCCATTTGCTGAACACAGTACCATAGAAGATACACGAATCACGATTTGAAATCATTTCGCACAATCCCGCCGTTCGTTTACGTGTGTCCAGCATAGGAACAGAATCAAACAATAGTACATAGAATGGCTCAACTTGGTGATCTGCTCGGACAATGAGTGTCACACAACTCAACCTACGACAAGTGGAGATCGACAATCAGTTGTATGTAAGCACGTGGAACTGGCGGCCGATGATTGATCATTGAGACTTATGTAGTTAGTCAGGATAGAAAACGGTGACGTATTGCAGACGTTGTTGTTTGTTGTCGATGGGTGAGTTGTCACTGACGAACTGACGCTTCGTTCCCAGTGAGTTCGCTAATGAACCTCAGATGTACTATGGGCTGTACGACTTGGCTTAATACGTTATTGGTAGTTTGAGGTGCGGAGTGTCCAAAGCAACTGTACTTAGCTCAAGCTCAAATTAACGGTGCTAATTTGCGAATGACATTGGTTTGGATAGTGGTAAAACAGTATCTAGTGAACGGCTTGCAAACTAGATGAAAAACGGTAAACATGAGGTTGCGTTTTTCAAAAATATTAAATATTCCGGAAGCACAAATTTGATCCTACTAACTAAGACCTCATTGGAACGGCAAGCACTTGATGAACAGGAAACCACGCGCAATTTGCTTGCTGACTTAGAAATTAATCTTGCAAAGGCACTACTTATTCTCGATTGATCGACACCAGAGGAACGGTGCGATGTTGAGGCTTATTCCGCACATATTTCAGTGAAAAGGGGTGAAAAGAGGCCGGACAAACTACTCAGGCAGGTGAATTCAACGGAGCTTTCCTCAGAGTTTCCAATTAATCCAGAACAATACGTCGACGATTCTTCTTCTCTGAATCTGGACAAAGTATTACTTGAAGTACTGTCGCTAGGCCCAAAGTTTTGTTGTCCACAGCGTAAAACTAAACAATTGAACTTAGTAGTGCAATCTGAGAATTTGTAAGCACAGGAGTCTGATTTCCATCTTACCTCAATGCTATGTACGGAGCAACTGAAATATACGCTAGTGAATTCTTGCTGTCAGTACTTACGTTGTAGTCCGGCCTCAAAACAATTTCCCGATATGGGACATTTCTTAGCAGTGAAAAATTTGCGGATAAATGAGAACATCTTAATTTCAAAGCCCGATAAAGGTGCTGGTATCATACTGCTTAACAAGGCAGATTATATTGACAAAATGTGCACCATATTAGAAGATCGGGCCAAGTTCCAGAAAATAGATAGTGTGAAGGATGACTCCTCAGATTAAGAAAGCAATATCCAAATCCTTACGATATTTAAAAGAGAGGGGAGTTTTTTGATTCAGCTTTATTTGGAAGAATTCGCCCCATTGGATCCATGAATCCCAGGCTGTAAAGGATTGCCTAAAATTCACAGTTGGGATACCACTCAGACCAATTTTGGACATGTCGAACTCTTCATACCACCCATCAGCAAAATGGTTATGACAAGTATCAGATTGCATCATGTGAAATCTCACGATCCACAGCTTACGTGACTAATTTGATTTGGTGAATATAATCAAAGATATTAGCTTGATTAGACATTCAATGTTTTCTCTTGACGTCACATCTTTATTTACTAACGTCCCGCTAAAGGAGACTATTGATTATCTATGTGATTATATCGAGGGTAGTAACAAAGATATTCAGATACCACTGGGCGAAGTCAAACAGTTACATTATCTGTGCACTTATAAATTGCAACTTAAGTTTCACGAAGGAATGTATCTACAGAAGGACGGTGTCGCAATGGAGTCGTCGCTGGTTCCACCGTTTGCAGATGCTTTCACAGCGAAATTAGAAAACGAACAACTGAGTTCAGCGGTAGGTCAATGCAATTTTTATGAAGTACGTTGACGAAATCCTTTGCGAACTCGATAACAACGTAATTTCGACCGACATATTGGCTAGATTCAACGCCACACATCAAAACTTGCAATTCTCGTTGGAGACCGAAATGAATAACCAATTGAGCTATTTGGATGTACGTCTGCGGGAGCACAAATCACAACAAGATTGAGCCCACTGGAGTACAGAAAGAAAATTGTGATTCAGACCCAAATCAAAATGCGTCGGAGCATGCAGTGACCTGTTAACAATGGAACTAAAATTCTACTGCAGGTCAAGCTGATTAGAAATGCGGATTGCATTATAGATTGCATTACATCAAGCCTCCGTTAGGTGACTGCGATTTATAAGGAGTAGTCAGCAAACTTGAATAGCTGACTCAAGGTGATGGTTCGTCAGTGGGTAGAACGACACGAAGAAAACCGTCTAACTGGAGGTTCCCAACCAACCTGGTTAACCTCTTAAGGGTCATGTCAGCCTCCTCCGTCATCGATTCGCGGTTACGAGACAGAATGAGTCCTTTCAAAACAATCATTCTTGAGTCCCGTTATTGGAGACTGGTAGCTAGTCCATCCTCCCTCAAAAGTTAAACGATGAACGACGAACGTCCAATGTAAATCACCTTCAATTTGGAGGAATTGGATGGAGGTCGATGCGTTTCTATCTTACAACACAAACTGTCAAAACTACTATGGTGCTTATTATTTCAATATTATTATCCACTATTCGCCATATGTTTGTGTCTTCAAAGCATAACAAAGCCGAGAACTAACCAGGTGCGGTAGTCCGAGATCGGTTAATGGTGCAACAAGGGGTCGAGAATTGGACCGTGTAATCCATCGCTACTTGCAATGAGCCAGTCTGTAATTTCCCGGTAAACTCTGTATTGAAATGTAGATCCTTCATAAAATGTATATGCCATAGAATTAAGGTATCATTGATACTACACTGATGAAGTTTTGTGCACATGATCGTGTTGTTGGCTTTAATAAGGATGTTAGAAAAACTCAGAGCAATAACATTTACTGGCCTATAGCTGTCACCAACTCCGACAAGGAGCTCCCCGGTAGCAAGTAGGTTTAGTAATCATGAAAATTTCATACGAAGTCCCCGATTATTATCATTTAGTAACATGTGATATACAATGTAAATTCTCAGCCAGTCATCGAACACGTTTTCCTAAACTGCTCAGACAACAGATAAGGATGTGGTTGGTCAGCAGTTGACAGGCTCGTTGCGAGTATCCATTAGCTCGAAAATGAGCAGTACAATATAGATCCTCCAGGGCTTCGGAATCTCACGTTATTCTATGAAACACTACTTTACATACTTCCAATACCACCGGAAACATAAGATCAGTATCCTGCTGTAACATTCAACTAAGTGAATATTGCTCGTCATTCTCAGCCCCTAGCATGCATTCACACAGATAGTTACTTTAAAGCATTTACCAAAACAAAATGTCAGCTGCTGGAAGTTTACTCAGAAAACAAATTTACTGGAAACCTAGCTCGTCTAAGCTTGCCACCTAAACCACACGAACAAACAAAGTAAAACTCTATAAGTCACCTGAAATCATGTACCAAATGATACTGTTCGATCGGGAAAACACGGGAGTACACAAAATGCTGAAATATTCCAATCATTTCAATGATTTTCATTCTACCCTTGGTACAAGTGAAATGTACGGTAATTTTTCTTAGCTGTAAATGCCCCATAGGATAAGTCATCGTGGTCCACCGGATCATCAAGTTCCGCCGGCAAGGACCATGAGAGTTGATGACTGTTAGATGAATCTGTCGATTTCATTCTACCAACTCAGTCCGAGTTGTCGTTTTGATGGTATAGACTGAAATGTAGTTTTCCATCGCAATGAACTTGGGACAATGAGCGTATTGTGATTTCCTGAACAGTCTTCGTTCAAACTCATTTCGCTGCACCTTATCAAGGACATCCTGCAAATAAACATTCAATCGGCACATACGTATATTAACCTGTACAAGTAAGGAGAATCAAAAACACGTGATTAAAGCCGGTAAAACTACTTTTCAACAACCAACGCGTTCAACCAAACGAAAGGGTTGTTATATTGATCAAATTTCACTTTATTGGTCAGGGTATTTGCTCAATTGTACGAGAACTGCTCGGTTCTGTTAAGCAGCGTGTTTACCACGTAATTCCAACGGTTATAACTTGTGAGACCACCAGAAAGTTGACGTCCATCTTCAACAGCAACCGACCTATTTCCCCGTCACGCATAATGTGCGCCGAATACAATTCCACCTACCTATAATGATCGGAGTAGGAATGACAGCTACGAGCCTGTATGACAGACTTGTTGTTGAAGGGGGTGCGTGGCCACGACAATCAACCGGTTTGGAGTTGAACGGAATATGCAAATCGTGTATTCATATATAGATGTCTACCATAATGTATCAACCATCAGCTACTCAAGTTCACTGAACGATGAATAGTTTCTTCTATTTTCCCCAACTATACAAGTTGTATTAAAATGACCGCACCGTGTAATTTGGATGACATACTTGGCACAATGTACTATGTATTGAATTCGACTCTGAAAACCACTCTTCATTTCTTTACCAGTAGATCATTTCGAGTTACAGTTGCAATCTCACGCGGTTACATCATGTAATGAGGAACATGTCACTGATTTAATGAGTCTTCAGTTGATGGTGTTCCATCGACCATCCTATCGACGATTGATAGAAAGTTTGCAAACTGGAGAAACCAAAGAGGGATTTATGCAATTCAATCTATACTGAGCGCATTAAAAAAAGGATGGATGAATTCTCCGACAGTTCCAGATTCGGGAGGTGATCTATGGCAACAGTACAAATGAACAAAATAATTGCATGAAAGTAGGTGACATATACTTCCAAACATAACCTAACTGGCATGGTGCCACCGTTCTGTAGCATACAACATACACGACAGCTGATTATCAACAACATTGAGAAGTTGAGCTTCTCTCCGTTCTAACTCAACTAGTCCGATAGTCCTGAATGTGTGCCTGCAGATTGTACGTGAATGCAGCTGTAGATGCAGCTGTTATAAGATACTCCAATCAGTTGATTGACAGTGAATACATCCGTATACCCATGTCACACCTTCTAAATATATGGCCAGAGTGTCCTAGTTTAGCACCAGCATTATTCACTCCGAATGACCGCTGTATTCAACTTTATCGTCGTTTTTCTGTCCACATATTAAAGACATTGCTTACTTGAGTATGTTTCAAAATTTCCAGGCTAAATGTGCAGTGCTTTTAAGTAATTTTCTACATTCAATTTCTGCCACTTATTCGGCACATGTTTTGATCAACGCTTTGAGAAAGCCGTTTTTTCTACACACCAGAAGCACACGGTCTCTTTAGACCTCAACACGAATCGCTAGTGGTCGGATTGTCGATCACTTGCATATATTGTAGGGGATTACCAAACCGGAGGTGCGAGTATTCCAATACTCGGTGGAACACCTCAACGCGACAGTTATGTATGTCGAAAATCCCATAGCAAGCAGATTTCGGATAACACGACCAAAAGGAAGAAGCATCGTCCAACGAGATCGGACCAACTCACGAGGAAAGGCAAGCGGAAAACCCCCCGACAGAAGGCGTCGATCACACACACAAAGCGGGTAGAAGTGCACACGATGTGTGAGCGGAAACCGGGTGTGTTATGAACGGAAATTCCGATTCATAAACGCGAGCGCGCACGTGGTATGGGAACAAGTGAGTTAGACAATGAAAGTTGTGCTTTATTGGACGACTTTTCGCGAACAGTACGAGCCTCGTTCGACATCACTTATCACTCATAAACACACAGTCCACACGTCCAATCACATGTTACTAAAATTGGTTGAAAAGGAAATGTGGAACTGCCGTAGAATTTTTGAAACATTCACCAGTCAGCACACTCAACTTGGTAGTTTCACAGGCATTGCATATGTTCTGTTCAATCATGGTGGCTGCTAAACGAAGTAGGCATCGTAGTAGTGTGTCTACTGTCTGTGCATCAATGATATTGAAGTTATCGCAAATAAAAACACATTGAGTCGTCTCGCATGTTCACACATTTTATTTCGTAGTAGATGGGTGGCTACCAGCACACTCTGTACAGTCATATTTAGTCAGCAATACTCATGAGACCAATTTAAAGAGTCCAGCAGAAATTGCACATTTCTGATCACTAGTCTTGTTGAAGCCTGCTCAGCAATATCCGTGGTGAAATCAAACCTAATCTCTTAAATCGTCCAACTTGCCATGGGCAATACTCCTGTTTATTTCATCAGCGAACTTTTTCAATCTGACAACCTTCGATGTAGTCCTAAATTCTCCGTTTCTAAAGTTTAGTAGATACCACAAAAGTACTAGACAAGCATTTGATTAGAGCGCGTCCCGTTCTGCTCTCTTGACTTCATATGGAAGCAATACGTTGTTCGTTTCAAGTCTATGGTGATTATTAAACTTCTTTTTGCATTGCTCGTTAGCTCCTCTGGCACCAACACTCAGGAATCGAGTTTGTGATGCCCGAAGCTGTCGTTGGTATGCAGATTGTAACAGTTAGCCATGATGTATCAGATATGTCCACTATCATTAAAGTTGCACAATTTCATTTGCCTCTCATGAACCTGTCCGCAGTATATGGCTTGAGTTATTCGTTGAGAACTCAACGCGTGCTACTCCAATGGTAGCACGCATTTAAACGTGTTGATCAAACTCCGATTGTGTGTAGTGACTGCCAGAACACTTTAAGCAAGTGCTTGCTACAGGGAAGTGGGACAGAGGAAATGAAAATCATCCCCACCGAATTATTGTTTCGAAGTGCCTCTCCAAACTAGAGCTTGAAGATGCATAATTGCAGCTCCCCATCGACCATGCACTGTCGCTAATTCTGTGAGGGTTACGGAAGTTGGTTCACACACAGCTGGTCCATATCATGAAAACGACGAGCAGCAAGTCATGACTCGCTTTCAATACAGGTGTGAATAAATGTATAGACAATGGCTATTACTCACATCTTATGAGGCTATGGAGATGGTGCTTTCAAACAGGGAATATGCAAGAGAAGGCTACAACGACATTTCAATCTGAATGGTAAGCTGGTTCAGAATTGTTCACGTTCATGAATGCGAATCAACAGGTACGAGAAGAAAATACGCAAGTGGTGATAACATATTTATTTTCCGGTTCATGTACTAAACACTGTATACGATATTGTAATCACAGTACACTTGTCCAATTTTTACATTAAGCATAGACTTAAATTGCAGCTGAATCATATGCGTACGAGCAAGCACTTGGAATTAGTGGTGAAACATCATAATTATGCACTTTCCACCCAGAGTTCTACTCATACTGGATATGAATAATGCAATTTGTTCTTCATCTATCACAATTCTCAGGCATGTTAATTGTTTCCTGTCTGAGAAATCGGTATAGGCTTTTGTACTATTAAACATGGGTAGCTTTATTTGACTTACACAATTTGCATGAGAACTCAATATACGAGTGAGACAAAATGATCAACGCATATTTCACTGATAGCTAAATAAATCGAACGAGGGATAATTAAGCACACCGTGAATGAATATGGTGCTTTAGTTTTGACGTATTCAAAAACGTTTCATTCGGAACATTGAAGTGATGATAAATGTGTCTACATTCACACGCACATCTGTTTTCAGCTGTCCATGCTGCTGTGGAGTCGGTTTCATGAGCATAAACATTGTTGTGATTCATCAGACTACTCATAAGTAATCTATCAGTATTGAAAAATGTTACGACAAATAAACCGTTAAAATTGGAACAGGATTTCGACAATAATAGTTGAAATTGTACTAACTAAGTGGATTCAACGAAGTTTAACATCTCACATCCAGCCGGTTCCTCCATATGTTTGTGACCACCTTCTTCTGTGCACTCAATGTCCATCACTAACCTATGTTTTACACTAATTTACTGTAAATCATTCAGGCCGTACTGTCTACCAATATTTCACATGACGTGTGGTCCATCGATTGCCGACCAATTAAATACTGTGTATTTGCAATTCATGTTGCATACCACAAAGCAAGAAGACATTAATACATTAATACATTAATAATACACTAATAATAATAATGCATTACTAAAAATCCCTATTACTGCTTTGTTAATACAAAACAGTCGATCAAACATACGTACTGAGATATATGAAATTTAGTAAAGTAACACTCGGATGTAGTGCTTCAAATTGTTAATCGACAAGTTGGTCGTCGTTTGGAAAATGAACGAACAACCGCAGTCGCTCAAAATATTGCACAATGGATTAATTTTCCGAATTCAATCGTGAAAAACGACGGCGATACCATTAAATATGTTCAGACATTGCGTGGTTTATGTGAGGCCACTAATTTTGCGTAACTAAATAAGTAGCGAAATGTGTAGCAGAGTTTATTGGTGTCAGTCCTCAATCAGATGCAATGGATAGTGTTTCATGCACAGCTGAAATTATGTCATTCAGAAGTTGAAGTAATTGACGACATAATCGACAAGGTCCATGATAATGAAACTGATTCAAAGGAGATAATGACCATAGCGAACCGGTGGTTATTTTCGACCTGATCGATCTGATCAACATGAATTGCTACGGATTTCCAGAAATTCGTCACACATTCCATATCAGTCTCCAACTTCGGATGTCTATACCGGTGAATATGTTACAGTTTCGTTTTTATGATTACATCAATCCATGGTGGTTTCTTGTCACAGCGATAGTATCGATGCAATCACGAGTCAATTGGATTTTGGTAGATATTCGCATGACAAGAATGATAACTTCACTATGTGATTGACTGTGTGTTGGATTGTTTGACCATAGCCAATCGTTCTATTTGCATGTGTTTATATGATGCACCTGAAAATCCACAGGATGTTCACATATAATCTGCAGATCTTCTGACTGTCCGTTTTGACTCGATCATACGTTGCTGTAAAGGTCCGTCACTCACATTTATGTGAAAGTATTGCTCAGTTTGCTGACAACTGTAGGTTACCGAAACAATCTTCCTTTTGTATAATCTGTCAGTTCACTTGCAGTTGCTTTGTATTTTGTTTTGGAAGAATATATCAATGCCCAGATCACAGAATGTCTGAACTTGAATCAAAGTGGCTAGGGCACACCGTGACGTACAAGAAAGTGACAACTGAAAACGGAAACTGAATCTCGACCCCCTTCATTGCGAAGCAAATCACTGAAACAGATCACGTTGTCAAAGCATTTCGCATTTGCAAAGATCAAGTCATTACCACATCTGACTTGATGACCAAAATTGAATGCTGACCAGTACACAATCGCAACGATCAAAATAAACATCCTGTCTAACACCATATGAGGTCTGTTAACAAATGTGTTGACTGTTGTCGTACATTCTTGAATAAGTATTATTCATGGATTGTTCTTGGGTGATATTCTTAGTGGAATGTTCACAGATTACACTCTGATTGCTTTTTAGAAAACGTCCACTCGGGAAAGATTACCATGTACTTTGGTCACTGACATTGGCACTCACTTCACTGCGCAGAAGTTTGGAGACTGGCCGATAAAAGTGGGAAGTCAATATCTGCTCCCTGAACCAAGAAATCCCCAATGTAATGGTTCCGCTAAAGACTGTGCGCATTCAGATAAGTGCAATCCAGTCAATCGATCCATTCAGTTTTAAAAAACTGGAGAATGGTCTGGATAGATTTTTGATGCATTATCGGAATTATTTTTATTCAGCAACTAGAAACAATCCAGCAAAGCAATACGAAGAACGTGTTCTCCTAACTAACGTGCTCAGTTTTGAAACAGATGAAGCTATTTGACATCCTGGTAACAACATTTTATCATTAATAGAAATTGCGCCCAATAAGTTGGACACTGAAGTTTGCTGCATGCTTGATGATGTGGCTGTCCATCATAGACACATCGATTAACTTGTCTATAATTTACCTGCGGTGCCTATTAATAATACCGATGTTTCTGAGTCAATATCAGGTTAAGGTTTTTTGGTTGAAGATGTTACTGAAAACAAGCATTATTGAACGTACCACATTAATACGGTTGCTATCAGTTCCACGGCAGATCAACTGTCTGAGTCAAAAGCCTAAGCACACGTAGAAACAGACAGCGACCATTAATTACCACCCGAGCAATATTGAGTATGGATGACTCGAAAACATGTAAACAATTTGATGCTTTGACAACGTGATCTGTTTCAGTGATTTGCTTCGCAATGAAGGGGGTCGAGATTCA